>JAFIRS010007915.1:0-20852 GCA_018342105.1 Gonioctena quinquepunctata | reverse complement strand
AGCATGGGGGGTTTTTGAACATTTAGAAAAATAATTTTATTAATTTTATAGCCCGTTTTAGCAAGTTTTCAAAATCCCGAGGTAATTGGGATTTACTGTGACATTGCAATGATAATTCATAAGGTTTTTTTATGTCATTTTGCCCAAAAACAACTTTATGCTTTGGGCTTATGGTCGTTATTAGTTAATTTCCAATGTTATTAAACTTTTAAAATTTTAAAATATCGATTGTGTGGAAACAAATTTTTCGTAACACAATCCCCTTTTTAATTGGTAATGAGCCCCCTTTTGTTCTTTTTTAAAAAAATTGGGAGTAAAACAAAATTTTCGATTTTGTAAACTAAATGAACCAGTAAAACAAACAAAAAGTAAAACTCGATCGAAACTATTTTTCCCTGGCAATTTGATCCAAAATAAACCGTTTTAACTCATTCACGACACTAGATTGAAAATTGAAAGTTTTGGTATTATAAATGCCAAAAAGGGACAAATTTGGGTGTCATTGTATTCACAATGTGATTTTCTATTGGAATAAGTAAAAATATACCGGGTATCCCATTTTAAAATATCCTGAAGTGATAGAAAACTATTGAATACGTCAAAAAAATGCATATTTATGTACTATACCTACACTGAATTTCACTTGTTTATCTGTAGAAACGAAAAAAGTTATAGAGGTGAGTCACTTTTGAGAAACACCTGGTATAAATATATAACCTTGCTACACGTTTGTAATTGAAACTGGTCAAAATTATCAACAATTAGTTTGTTTTGGATACATTTCAAAATTAAATACTTATCATTTAAACTCCATTTATCAATTTCCTTCGGTTGTTTTGCTATGCATATGTTCTGACAAACTAGTTCCCGCCACTTCGTCCTCGTAGAATTTGTATTATTTTCTATGTTTTCTTTGTGTCGTTCCATCTAGCTTATGGCCTAGCGAGCACAAAAACATATCAGAGATGTTAAAAGTACGAGTTTTTGAGACATTCAACATCCACTGCCATGTTCTGTTTATACATGAATAGAACTTTTATGAAACTGCCAATTTTCAGGATGTCCCTGGAATGTCACAAAAAGAACTTGTTTTTTTGATAGCCTTTTCATAGACAAAACAGAACATTCCCAAAACGTTTTGCACACATTGAATCACTGTAAATAAAAAAATTATAGAGATCACTTTCTAAAGTATTTTAGGATGTTCATCATGTAATCTAAATGGAGATTCTTCTTGAAAAAACGAACTTGACACATTCTGAGTGAAACTTTTCCATTAATTTATTTTGTTAGGATGATAGTGTTGATGTTGAAAACTAAAAATAAAGTTTTTTCATAACTTCCATGGCTTTTATATTTCTTGGTGTACTGAAATTAAGATTTCATCTCATGAAACAGATTCGATGTGAAATATACTAACCACCAATTTTGAAAATAATTGCAATAATTAGATATTTTCTTATATTTAATTCCAATTGTATCTCTAGGAAGGAAGATTTATTTGAAATTTGAAAAAGAATAATTTTTTCAGTGATTCTTCAGTTTTATCACAAACCGAAATATTCGATTTGAAGAGTCAATACATTTCAGTTGGCATAAGTCTGTTGGAAAACATGAGGAGTTGTTTTTTATTTTCCAACTGCCATACTCTGAAAACAAACAAGTTCCTAATAGAAAAATGTGTGAAAAAAACAGGTCGTCTTTTCAAGAATCTTCAATGATACAGTTTGAACATGTCATTACTGATTTGATCACCCTATTAAAAAATACACATTGCTTTTGAGGTAATATTATGTTTCTGGACTATGCTAATACATTGAATGCAGGTAATACTTTTATTTACTTATTCAGTGATATCAAGTATGTCTATTATACCGGGTGTCCACGGAAGGTGGCTCGCCCCTATAAATTTTTTGTTCTCGGAGATAATGGAATGAAATTAGGAGGCTCTGTTTAATGCATAAAACTGAATTTTTGACAAGTAACTCAACTTCATGCAAATTCCGGATTCACCGGAAGTGACATAAACTTCCGATTTTTAAATGGGACACCTGGTATATTTTCAGTTTTTTTGTCTCCATATGACATTTAGAATACAACCATGTATCATTTGTTACTGTTTGTAACCGATTTTTTTTTTTTCGAAATAAAGTTGTATTCTAGAGGGCTATGGATACGTTCAAATAACTAATTTCAGTCCTAAAATGTTTGTAAAATTACAACTTCGCTGTTTTCGATCAAAATGTTTCAGCTATGTAACGTTTGATTTTGAAATGTTTATTACTTTTTTTTTTCAAATGGCAACATGGTGGCTCGTCGGTTTAGAAAAAAAGAGCATTTTATTACGATTAATTTGATACCGCACTCTATTAGGTTGTAAGAAAACTTTCGATAAAAAACTGAAAATATAACGTTAGAACTTTTGTTAAATGAAGAATCTTATTGAGATTAAAATAAGATTTAAAATCATTGAGTACCCTGTGACCAACACAACTGAAACAAAATCATTAAATTGTTGCGGTAAAAATTGACGTGACAACATATTATTTTACATCTCTTCTACAAAGTCAATTAGGTAGTAATTGTGAACCTCATTGTTTGAAAATCATGGAAAATAACAATATTTATACAAGAACTGAAAAAGTTGATATGTTATTAGTTGTTGGAGAGTGTAGGCAAAATTCAACCGATGCTGCACGTCTCTTCGCACAGAGATATCCTGATCGGTGTCACCCGACCCGGCACTATTTTCCAAAACTGGTTCAAAGAATGCGAAATGAGCCTGATAATGATGGGAACGATTCGTTTGTTGTGAGTGAAGAAAAAGAAATAGATGTTCTGGCATACGTTCAAGTAAATATTAATACGTCACTCAGGGAGATCGCAAGAATTTCGAAGTCTTCTGCAGCTAACATTTTGAAGAAACATAAATATCATTCATTTAAATATCAACTACACCAGCACCTGTACTGAAATGATTTACAAGGAGACTTGAGTATTGCAATTGGTTCTGTGGAAAATATTTGGAGGATGACACATTTCCATATAAACTACTGTATACTGACGAAATGCGTTTAACTAATTTGGGACATTTACACTTGATGGAGGAAGAAAATTTCCAAGAACGGTTTGGTTTCAATTGTTGTGTTGGGATTTTAGGGGACATAATTTTAGGCCCTATAATTTTCAACGGTGTCCTGACAGGGGCTAGATATCTAAGTTTCCTCACGCAGGAAATTGAGCATTTCTTTGACGAAGTTCCAGTGATAAATCGAGTTGGATTATTTTATCAACAAGATGGCGCTCCACCACACAACCTGAGGGCAGTTACGGAATATCTGCATGAAACATACAACGAAAACTGGATTGGAAATATGGGTCCAGTTAGGTTAGGTTAGGTTAAAGAACTTTTCAGGTCACCCGACCTTACGCATCTAGAATTTTTTTATGGAGATCTAATAAAAACGAGGTTCATGATGTACCTCCTGCCACACGACATGAATTAGAGGACAAAGTAAGGGCACCTATTCATAGAATTACACCAAGACAGTTGAGAAACGTTGTAAGAGCAACAATAAGAAAAGTTCGCCTTTGTCAGCAACAAGATGGAGGTCACTTTGAACATCTGGAACCCTAAAGATATGTAAATAGGTAGTTTCAATATAATTATTTCATTTTCAACAGATGTTTCATTTTAGAAAAGTTCTAACGTTATGGTATTTTCAGTTTTTTATCGAAAGTTTTCTTACAACCTAATAGAGTGCGGTATCAAATTAATCGTAATAAAATGCTGTTTTTTTCTCACCCGACAAGCCACCATGTTGCCATTTGAAAAAAAATAGTAATAATGTTTTCAAAATCAAACATTTTAATCAAAAAGAGTAAAGTTGTATTTTTACAAACATTTTAGGACTGAAATTCGTTATTTGAACGTATCCATAGCCCTCTAGAATAATTGTTTTTTTCGAAAAAATAAAATAAAAACACGGTTACAAACAGTAACAAATGATACATGGTTGTATTCTAAATGTCATATGGAGACAAAAAAACTGAAAATATACCAGTAGTCCCATTTAAAAATCGAAAGTTTATGTCACTTCCGGTGAATCCGGAATTTGCATGGAGTTGAGTTACTTGTCAAAAAATGTAGTCATTCCATTAACTCCGAAAACAAAAAAGTTATAGGGGCGAGCCACCTTCCGTGGACACCCGGTATAATTGGTAATGTTGACCACACCTCAAACACTTTTCACGTTTTTCTCCATTAAAAATTAAAAAAAATACTTCAACCAACGCTTCTCAGTATTTCTGCGAGGTTTATCAGGTTTACCACACTGAATGGCCAAATTGTAACATGGCGGGAATTTTAAAATGAAAGCAGGAAATGAGAGGATAGGTCATTTGGACATTGGTTTTTATTAAAATGAAATAAATAGTGAGGGGTCGAAAAATATAAATATTTTAAGAGTTAATTAACATGAATTTTTTTCTTTTTGTTGTGTGAAATGATCAAGTTGGTACAAAAAATGTAGAGAATCATTATGAAACCGGATACTAAATGTATATTCAATGTCTGGGATGAACCTCTCAAGGCGAACTATGTTATGTCTAGAAAGAACATCCACACGTTAAAATTTTTTTGACTTCGCCAATACCGCTCAGTAGCCATACAAAGAAATGCCACAGAAGAACAAATGCAATACTTCGAACATCCTTTGAAGTCCTCTTTGGGAAGTGCATATTGCGTCTCAAAAAAACATCCCCATGCCTACATTATCAAAACGTCCCAAATAAGGTTAAACACGATTATTTATTTGTAACCGAGAGCCAAAACACCAATTTTTATTACCTTAAATGCAATGCATTCCACTGAAAAGTTTTATAGTTTTCAATTTCAGGTGAAAACTTTTTGGTTTGTTTGTACTCACTCCTTAACAAACCACACTCCCCAACAATAATTTGCACTACCCATGCGTGAAGGATGTCATTGTCGTATTTTTCAAATGTTCCTAGCCAAAGGTGTATTTTTATTTTTTAATCTATCATCTGGTAAACGATAAATAATTATGGAATGTGAAAACTATATTTTCCATTTAATATAATCATAGGTGGGCGTAGGCGACCTTATTCCACAAGATGAAACTACTGAACAGTGTTTTTAAATAATTATTCTGAAGCAGTCTCAATTGTCGAGTGAGTTATGGTGTATTACTTCTTACAGTAAAAATATCAAAATCTTACGGGTCCGTTTTCATTCAAAATACTCGAATAATTATTGTTCGTTTATTACACTTTGAAAACACAACACAATAATGCACTCTGACAATAAAATACTCAGTTCACTACTCAACCACAGTTCACTAATAAAATGTACCGCGTACCGCACTGCACTAAATAAACATTCACCTTGAACTCGCTGATATAAATTACTTCTCGTTGTCCTGCGGTGCGCTCCAGAAGCTTCGAGTCGGTTAGTGGAAACATCCCAATG
The DNA here is from genome assembly GCA_018342105.1 of Gonioctena quinquepunctata. NCBI lineage: Eukaryota > Metazoa > Arthropoda > Insecta > Coleoptera > Chrysomelidae > Gonioctena > Gonioctena quinquepunctata. Next base: position 15,361 of record JAFIRS010007915.1, on the reverse strand, counting down.
ATTCCATGTTTGTCATCGAACATTTTCAACCGTTGCATCGTCTGGCATGTGCGAGATAAACAACACAGGGGCACACTGTACTTATTTTCATAACAATAATACGAACACTGTCTCATATTTATGAAGCCACTTCAAAATCAAAAGTCAAAATCCCGGCTAACGACTTGGAAAATCGAATTTGTCACACAACATTTGACGAGGTATAAACAAGCTTGAAAAACCTGAACGAAATCATATAGGAGGCATAAGTATACTTACTATCAGATGAAGTTGCTAAACATATATATATATATATATATATATATACAGGGTGTAACTGAATAAGTGTAAAACATTTAAGGAGGTGATTCCTCATCGAAAAAAAGATAGGATCTTTCATATAAAGAAACTTCATTGGAGCATCCCTTGTTAAGATACAGCCCCTTAAAGGGGTACATAAAATTTGTATAACAATTTTTTTCACAAGCACTGAAAAAGTTACAATATTGAAATTAACCTGACGTTTTGTACTACCAAAAAGACACTTAGCCAGTAATTTATTTGGTTTACCCCATGGTTGTAAGGGGTGAAAAACGCAACCCCTAAAATTTATTTCCAATGTAACTTTTTGTCTTATTATTTGTTTACCATTTAAAATTTATTTCCGATAGCCTGTTTCATTCTAAACAAAAAATGTCTCTTGGGTTTTTTGCCCAAAATAAACCAGTAAGCAGCAAAACATTATTTTACGAACAACTACAGAGATACATCGTCATAAATGCGAAAATACGAAACTAATCCTATCTAGTAGGTCGCTTTAGCGATAGTGACAATTAAATTGGTATGACGCTTTTTCAGTTTGGGAATTTTCGAAATTGAATTAATACTAATTGTGTGTTGTTGTTCTGTTCTTAATTTGTTACTTTAATAATTCACTTGTTAATAAAATGGCATACACAAATGAGAAATGGCTGATATGCATTACGTTTACGGTCTGTCGCAGGGAATGGGTTAGAAGCTTCTAGAAGATATGCTGAAATGTATCCTCACAGCAGCATCCTTCACATAGAATATTTGCTCGACTTCATCAACGATTACGAGAATATGGTTCATTCGACAAAGAACGCAGGATTGTGGTCGCCATCGAAATACGAACACCACAGCTTGAGGAAGCAGTACTTAATTTGATTGAAGAACAACCTACTACCAGTACTAGAAGATTGCTTTCCAGCTAAATGTTGATCATATGACGGTATTTCGAATTTTAAAGGAACAACTCTTATACCCTTACCATCTGCAGAGTACAGGCACTGTTACCGCGAGATTTTCCCGAACCGTCTTGAATTTTGCAATTGGATGCTGGAAATGATTAGAAGAAATTGTGACTTTCTGAGACGATAGAATTCACAGACGAATGAGTTTTTCTCGGGACAAGATTATTAATTTTCATAATTACCACATATGGGCTGATGAAAACCCTCACGCTATTGTCGAAACTAGCCATCAAGAACAGTTTTCTCTTAACGTGTGGCTCGAGTTATTGGGGATGATTTAATTGGGCCTCATTTTCTACCTCCTCGATTAAATGGTGGGCATACGTTCAATTTTTAAGAGAAGTGCATCAGTACTGCTGGAGGAAGTTCCTTTGGGCGTCAGAAGGGATATGTTTTTATGCATGATGGGGCTCCCGCCCATTTTAGTCAAGTAGCACGTCAGCATTTAACTGAAACATATGCAAATCAGTGGATAGGTCGAGGAGGACCACATAAATGGCCGCTCGATCCCCGGATCTCAATCCTCTCGATTTCTCTATTTGGGGCCATTCACAGCATTTGGTATATCGTACTCCTGTTCGCGATGTAGGGATTTAAAGAAACCGCATCATCGATGCGTGCAGATAATCAGAGAGACTCCAGGAATATTTGAGCGAATACGTGGCTCAATGCGCCGACGTCTAGACGCATGCGTAATGTTTGAAGGTAGACATATTGAACATTCACTATGATTTCTACATGTTTGTGTTTTGTTATTAATAACTTAGTTTTGTTTATTACCCTTTAATCGTTTAATGCAGGTACTAACTACAAAATAACAATAAATCCAGTTCGCATTTATGACGATGTATCTCTGTAGTTGTTCGTAAAATAATGTTTTGCTGCTTACTGGTTTATTTTGGGCAAAAAACCCAAGAGACATTTTTTGTTTAGAATGAAACAGGCTATCGGAAATAAATGGTAAACAAATAATAAGACAAAAAGTTACATTGGAAATAAATTTTAAGGGTTGCGTTTTTCACCCCTTACAACCATGGGGTAAACCAAATAAATTACTGGCTAAGTGTCTTTTGGTAGTACAAAACGTCAGGTTAATTTCAATATTGTAACTTTTCAGTGCTTGTGAAAAAATTGTTATACAAATTTTATGTACCCCTTTAAGGGGCTGTATCTTAACAAGGGATGCTCCAATGAAGTTTCTTTATATGAAAGATCCTATCTTTTTTTCGATGAGGAATCACCTCCTTAAATGTTTTACACTTATTCAGTTACACCCTGTATATATATATATATATATATATATATATATATATATATAAACATAAATTTAATACAAAATACATTAAAACGGGAAACCAAGTAGAATACAATAGGCAAATTTGAAGAAACTGAACGATTTTCACAGCACTGGCGAATAGTATTTCCATAATCAGAAAAAATCCATCCCACACGCCGAATGTACCTAATCGCAAGGTATCGCAATGGTCTCAATCCGGAAAATCGACCGCTCTGTGAAATAATCTTATTATTTCACTGAGTTAAATAAATAACGATTTACCTCTCTCAAATAAGTAAAGTGCCTTTTAACTAACGAAAATAGAAAAACAACATATATCCTGAACTTCCCTACGAGTAGGACGGTGAGTTTTTTGTTAGCTTGAGAAAACGTAAACAATGATTTGATTGAATTTCATTATAGAATTGATCCTAAATAATCAACCTCTCCTCTCTCCAAACTAAACCAATCCAAAGAGAAATAATATACTCCCAGGTAGGTAGTAATATTCCCTCAATCTTCTGAGAACAGTCCGGACTGACCCACCGGGGTACTGGAAAATCCGGACGGCAACGCAATATAGTCTGAAGGAGCCCCTGGGTCTCTACTATCCAACATAATTGTGTTCGTTTCGAAAAAGTGGAACATTACAAACGTACCTGACAATCGATTCATGAAAACAGTATGAATTTCAGTTATCTTTAACATTTCCTTATCTTTTTATTGTCGGAGCATTTTTCAAATGCACACATATACCATGAACGTTATCAGTAGCTACTTGACAATTCTTTTACTGCTCAAAAGCTACTACAATGCAGATGGACTATGTTTTATATCAAAAAATATATAGGGTATTGGCGCTTTCTTGCCCTTTGCTGACCATATTAGTGTTAATGTTCTAAATACGTGAGCATAGAACTTTACGACTAGATATACTCAATGAATTGTTCTTTATCAAAATAAATACTTCCATTATATTTGATGTATTGTTACGTATCTGGGTTTTGCAGCTATTCAAAGACGAAATTGATTATCCTGTTTATTTTCGCTTTACAAAACATTTATAAACTACGACAGTTAAATAACTCACAAATTCATCGTGCACTTCACTGGACTCTGAATCTCATCAATCAATCGCTTATTTCTGACTAACTCTCCGCTAATTTCGCTACCCGTTTAATGGTCATTAGTATCTAGAGCATTTGCAACGGCTGCTTCCGATCCATTCAAGATCCTTCGATCATCTGGAGTATTCTCTCAATACTTACTTCAGCCAGTCGTCTGACGAAATATGCAGGGGCGTAGGGTATTCGTTTACTGTCCCCTCTCTCATTTTGATCATATCGATCGAAAGCCACTGTTTCACCATGATAGGACTTCAACTTTCATTTGAATCCTAGGGTTGAATTCTCCTGAATTCGCTTCCAAATCATAACGAGCTTTCATCCTAGCACTTGCCAATATCAACCGAGCTGTTTCGTTAATTTTCAACATACTGTTCCACAGTTTATCTACATAGTCCTGCAGTTCTACCCCTTTGGTGTTTGGTGATCCATACACCGAGTCACAGGGCAATTGCCGTTTCCTTCCAAAGATAATGTTAGCCGGGATAAGATTGGATACTGTGTAGGCTATTAAAAATAGTTGAAAGTGTCCTAGACCTTTTGATGTTTTTTCACAACCTTGGAAAGATTTTCTTCCGTAGTTTGGTTGAATCTTTCAACCATGTCATCTAACTGGATCTACCAGTTTCGTCCTTTTTTTGGATCGGTTTCTTGTTCCTGTCTCATATGTTCGGTATTCCACTACTCTGATATCAGCAACTCCTTCATGGTATTAATTCTCTGACAATGCTCGGACGCTCTTGGATATAGTCTTCTAGATAAGACATATTACTATCTGGTCGTTCTAGACGATTTTTGGTATTTAAATGGTACTGGTCCATCTTTTGTCTGATGAGGTGATTAGCAGTGGTTTTTCTGACCCTGTTGACTTGGATGATCCTGGGAGGTTCGCTTTCATTGGCCAACACGTTCCCCGATGTATTGGTCAATCTTTTTTTCTGGAATATGCCCGAGAACTCACTAGATGATCCAGTCCTCATCGATGAGTAAGAAAGTGGACATGTTCTCGCATAGATCAATTAATAGATATTTTTTCGTGACAAAAATACTACCAGGAAACCGACTGTGCCATATACGAAAGACGGCTATGTTTCCTACTCCCAACTGCTAAAGTAAACAAAAGACACTTATTTCACTAAATGATTTTCACTAAACTGGGTATTACACATCACATCAAATACCGGATCGTCTTTCGATGATGGCAGAGTCAGTTTTCAGAATCAATATAGCAGAAGATCTCTATTGATAGGCCTAGCAGGTGAAGACGAACGTGGTGGCAACCTACCTTAAATCCTTGTTCTTTAATTGGCGTTGTTATCCCAGATTCCAGTTCTTCTAATATCCTGCTGAGCATCTATTTTATACCTACTCTCACTTTGTGTGTCTTCCACTTCCGCATCTACGTCCAAGAAACGAACCAAAACTCCGTTAAATCTCTTTTTTTGCTTTATTTAACGTCGGCCTATTTCTGCGATCAGAGCTAAACGACCGACGCCGGTGAGCACACTCCCCACAACCGGAAAATTTCTGCCGAATCCCCTGTTGTTTCAGAGATAGGGTTCTTTAACGAGCTCAACATCTATGAATTCGGGACCACCATCTTAACGTCCCCTCCGAAGGACGACATATCTATCGTCTTATCTCGTGCTCATTGATGAGACGCCTGCACCTGCGAATAAGCTACTACGCTACATTTGTTAGGACATTTTTAACGCGCACCTTCCTTGTCAGGTGGTCACTCATTCAAGTACTACCGCGCCCGATGTTGCTTGAGTTCAGATATCGATAAGACTCTCGTTAATCTGACCAGCCACCGGTGTCCATCAGAAACCTCAAATTAAACCCCCAAATAAAACACTCAAATAACCAAAGCGGAAACAACATTCACACTCTTACCAGGTTTTTATCATTACTTTTCCTGGAAAAATACACCAAATTAAACTACACAAAAACACAACTCCCAAAGGTACAACTACAAATTTCGACTAAGCATTAAGCCAGAGGCCGAACCAATCTCACAAAACCACATGTACTTACCGTAAGACGAACAGCGTCAAAATCAGCTGGGAGGGGCGCATCCCTCGCTCGTTCGAAGGGGGCAGCCCGTCTTTGGGCTGGACATCGTCCGGAGGGCTTGCAAAGGCCCTCCGGAAGACGTTCGGCCCCTCTCCGGACTGTGGGTGGTTGCGAACTACCCGCTATCTGTAAATTGTGTATATATGTAATTTATTCTGTAAATAGAGTAGTTTTAAGGATTAAAAACATGACATATAATTACAACAACTGAATAATAAATCTTAATGGTATTGCTTGGTGGTGCCCATCGTGCCATAGACAAAACAACCAGAAAAATAGTCGTGAGGGGCGACAAGTTTGTGATTCCACAAAACGTTAAAAATCTTATTAAGCTTGAAAATAAAGGAAGACAAAAATGTCAGGCAACAAGAATCCCCATGATCAAAGAGCATTTTATGATACTAGATGAGGAAATAAACGAATTAATAGAGCAAAATAACAATGAAAAATGGAATCCCAAGCTTGATAACCTCAACGTTAGGGATCACTCCCTATGGGACATGGCCGAAGGATTCCAGAAGAAAAGAGAGCCTGTCCCGGCCATAGTGAGGGGGCCCGAGCGTTCGGTGGCAGAACCGTTGGAAAAAGCTGAGTTGTTCGGTGAATTTTTCAGCAACGTACATATCACAGAACCGGACAGCAATAACGAATATACAAGAATCACAAATGTGGCGAACAATAGCAGGGAAATTCCCTCAATAAGATTAATACCCTCAAAGCTTCAGAAAAATCTATCAAACTACGAAGAAGTTAGACGCCATTCTGCTTAAGAACCTTCCGGGGAAGTTGCTGGTCCAGTTAATATACATAATCAATGCAATCATAAAGTGGCAAAAAAGGCGGAAGTAATCCCACTGCTCAAATCGGGTAAAAATAAAAATAGCCTTGAAAGCTACCGGCCAATCAGCCCGCCTGCGCAATTCGGGTTCAGGACACTCAAAAACCTCGCAAGTAGCCCGAGTTATTCACGGGGTGAAGGAAGCCTTCCACACAGAGACCACAACACGTATTTTGTTTCTGCTTTATTTAACGTCGGCCTATTTCTGCTACCAAGGCTAAACACCGACGCCGGTGAGCACACTCCTCCCAACCGGAAATTTTTGGCGAATCCTCTGTTGTTCCAGAGGTAGGGTTCTTTAACGAGCTCAACATGCATAATCTCGGGACCGACATCTTAACGTCCCCTCCGAAGGACGGCATATCTAACGACTTATCTCGTGCTCATTGATAAGACGCCTGCAACTGCGAATATGCTACTACGCTACAGTTGTTAGGACATTTAACGCGGAACTTCTTTGTCCGGCGGTCACCCATTCAAGTACTAACCACGCCCGACGATGCTTGGCCTCAGATATCGATACACAACAGGTTGATCGAGAATTCGCGTTTTGAGAGTCGAAGAGAGAGGAAGTGTTAACCTAACCTCAATTCACAGCTCCACAAATCGAGAATATCGAAAAAAGTTTCATTTGAAATAATTCAGACAAGTATTTAAAAATCTCATTTTTTGAGCCAAGATTTATATCTTATTTCTTGAAAGGGCCGAAAAATATAAGTAGGCCCTAATAAATCAGACATTCAACTTGCATATTAACATCAAGTGCAAGTGAAAAAGTGCAAGTGTAGTGTGATCAGGGCAGATAAAGTCCAGAGGGTGAGTAGGGGCCTTACTACAAACTCCAGTAGTAGGCACCAACACTGGACCCCTGATCCACTGCACCAGGTTTTGTTTAGAATTTGGCGACACCCACTTGGGCGTGTCGGACCAACCAGAGCCAGTCAGACGAACAAAACTCGAGACAAATTTCATTCGAAGATTTCTCGTGATCGAAGCAACTTCGAATCCACGAGAAACAACAAAAATTGACCAAATCCCGCGGAAAATTATTTCATTCGAGTTTCGAATGGAATAAATATGGACGGGAATGAACCAAAAGAGGACCCTCCGGACGAGGGAAAGTCCCAGGACAAGGAAAATTGGCATGAAGGTCCACAAGGACCAGCCCTACAGGAAAAAACCGGCCAGAACCAAGAAGGCAAGGAGGAGCAGGAACCAAAAGCCCAAGCGTTCCAACCAACTCTTCCTACTAAGATTCACCTTGATGACACGGATAGAGCTCATAACTCACCAAATGTTGGAAGTCAAGAGGACAAGTTCGAGTTGGACCCCTCAGAAGAGGAGTTCCAACCCCAAATAGTCGATAACATAGAATCTCAAAAAGAAAATTATCGCGAAGATAAGCACGAGCATGACGTATTTGACGAAGCGTTCCAGCTCGAAAATATCGGCAATTACACACCCCAAAGAGAGAAACGAGAGGTAATACCACCCTTTAGCGTGAGTAAACCAACAAGCTCGACAACCCCTAACTCGGACTACCAGTCAACCGTAGGGACACCCATTGATACTCCAGTAAAGCTGAGTAAGCCGAGATATCAATTGGCGCAATTTAGAATAGAATACCCGAAAGAAGTACTAGCTACACTGCACTCTGACCCAGAGGGAAGCATCAACTCATTTGTCACCAACCTGGAGGATGGCGGAATAATACTGATGTTATGAAGGAAGTCTTAAAACCCCCCCGCAATTTAGAATAGAATACCCAAGTTCCATTGGCAGCGACGGAAGCCAGGTTAACCGAACGACACAAGAAACCACTAACGTGGAGAAGAGACAGAAAAGCTCACAACAAAAAGCTTTAAGTGACAGAGAGTTCAAAACTCCCACCCCTAAGCTGTGGAAAAGGTCAAGTAGGATCGTGTTAGCAGACTACAATATCAGAGATCGAAAAGATTTAAAGAAGAACGAAAAAGTAGCACAACAGGACAAACCGGATGCAGAGGTCCAAGGAGAAAAAGGACTAAAGAAACGTAGAATGAGTCCAGAAGAAGCGGATGGAAAAACCGAAGAATACTACAAAAGGTCAAAAATAAAGGTGAAGGAAGTTACCCCCCCAAAACAGTGTGCATGTGGGGGGACAGCATTGAAGCATAAGTATCTATTACATGCGGAAGACTACACGAAAAAATACATGTGCGTAGGCACCATAATGGATACCGTGAAAGAATATGGGATTAATCTCATCACGGAAAAAGAACACGACAGAATACAAAAAGTAATAGAAACAAATGAAAAGTTCAACAGCCAATATTGCATAGAGGATAAGCAAATGGAAATAGTTGAAAACAATTCCATAAATGAAAGGCAGAACACTAACTTAGCGGCAGGAAAGCAGAAAACTCCGCAACTAATCCAAAGTATACGTGTTGACATAACAAAATTCAACACGGAAAAGGAAAAAGAAAAAATAGAAAAAAGAAGATAAGGACCTGATAGAAGCAGGACCATCGAGAAGGGGAAACACCGATTTCTCAAGTCAAAACTCCCAAACGGAAGAGTACAAGTGGTCACACAGACAGAGACAAGCTCAGGGGTAAACAAACAAACAGGAGCAAGTGGAAAAACGCAAGCGATAGAGAGGAAGCACTGCAGCAAACGAAGGACGAATACAACGAAATAGAAGAGGACATCAAGAATGAAGCCAGGAAACTGACAAATAAGGCAGTTCTCAAAAGACGTGACAGTTACGTCACAAATAGAGTGGATGATCTCCCATACACGGCATTTGCAGAAGGAGACACGAATATCATCTATAGACACTACTATGAAAAATTAAAAAAAAATTATAGATCCAAAAGAGAGGAAATAACAGCAAAAATGAGGCTCCTTGACTCGCCAACGAGAAACGAAAAGTTCACGATGGTTGAGAAAAAACGCTCACAGACCCCGAAAAAGACAAACGTAAGTCAAAAAAACCCAAAAGGCAAAGAGATACCCAGGAAGTTGGACAAACTGAATAAAAGATCAAGTTACAACCTAGAGTTAGCTAATCAATATGATGTATTAGCTGACACGAGTATAGACGAACAGGAAACAGACAGAGGCACCGAATCAGATATGCCAAGTCAAAGTCAGAGCCAGAAGAAAGAGAAAAAAGCCGCAAGCCAGAAGAGGAAAAAAATATCCAAGAGAAGCCGACCGAAAAAGTATGCCCCATATTGTAATCGATGGCATCCTGCCAGTCAGTGAGGCCACCATGAAGCTACTTGAAAAAGAAATGGAGAGGGGCTACGACCTCAAATACAACAGAAAAGATACAGTTTTCATGACGTACTGTGAGAAGGACCACAAAAGAGCATCTGAAATCCTCAAGCAAAGCGACCAACAATTCTACTCATATACCACCAAAGGGGACAAAACCCATACCTTTTTATTGAGGGGCCTAGAGAACAATCCGGAAACGGACGATATAAAGGAAAGTCTCGAAAGCCAAGGCATAGAGGTTAAAGGCGTAAGAAAAATGAAAAATACGGATAGAAGGCTGTTTATCGTAGCAACCACTTCAAAAACCACATTGAGCCTCTTAAAGAGCAGAGTGAAAACTATCATGCACGCAATCGTATCATGGGAAATCATGAGATACGATAAGCGCATAGTCCAATGCCATAGGTGCCAGCAGTGGGGGCATGCAACAAGCAATTGTAGCAGAGACCCGAGGTGCGTAAAGTGTACAGAGCATCACCACACAAGAGAATGCACGAAGCCAAAGGAAACCCCTGCCGAATGCTGCAATTGCTTGGGGAAGCACCCAGCCAATGCCCAAATCTGCGAGGTCTACCTCAAGAGGCTGGAGTTCATGGACAAAAGACTGGAAGTACAAGCAGCTAGCAGGCAGCCAAGGTATGTGCCAGCACCTCAGGTGGAAAATGAGTGGCTGAAAAGGAGGGAGAGCACCAAACAGGCGCTACACTATCCAGCAAGGGAAAATGGAGGGGAGACGAGAAGAGGGAACGCTTCAGGACAAGCGCATCCCCAACAAGTTAATAAGGAAGAGTCGAGAAGAGAGCACGTCAGGAATCCCCCGGTGCTGCTCCATCCAGACCAGAGGGAACCAACCCACCCCAGGAGAGGAGGCGACCTGCCGCCTATCCAAGTCGGAAGGAGGATCCAGGCAACGGAAGGATCCCCCCCCATTCCTTATACCCCAATACCACAAAACAACCCAGGTAATCCATTCGAGCTGTCGCTAAATTAGGCAGTTAGTAGATTTCGGGAAGTAGAGGCCATGCTTAAAGAATTGTACAATAAGGTTGAATAGCCAGAAGGCCTACGAGAATACGGAGCTAATTTTTTCTATAACGGAACTAAATGAGGCATTAAGGCATGTAAAGTTTATGCGAATGAGCTGCGGGAAGTTTGCGCTTCTCAGCAACTTCATTCATGAACATTTTATCGATATAATGCCCTGTCCGAGACCAAGCTCCGACAGGGCCATAATTTAAAAATTCAGGGATACACCACCATTAGGGCCGTACAGACTGGGGGCGAGAGGGCCGCGGGGAGTTATATCCTAATAAAAGGGAATTCCCTATACAGAAATCCCTCAATTGAACTCCAGCATCGAACATGTAGGAATTAAATTTGTTGATGGACGTCTATTTTCGTATACTGTTCACCTGAAAATAGATTCGTTGATAGAGATTTAGATAGTCTGGTTAATGTTGCCAACAGGGTAATTCTGGCCGGTGATTTCAACGCCAGGCATAATGAGTGGAATGGTAGCCCAACCAAGAATAACGCAAATGGGATGACACTGCTGAAGTATTCCACGAACAATGAGGTGATGATAGAAAAAGTAGTGATCCTACTCACTTCCCTTCAATGGAATGTCGCCGACAACTATCGACCTGGTGGTTCAAAAAAAACATAATCAATATGAGTGAGCTCACAACAATCAATGAATTAACTTCTGATCATGTCCCGGTCGCATTCTATATCAATCAAAAGAAATACAACAACGTAGAAAGAACGAGATACGACTATTTCACCTGTAACTGGAAAGAGTTCAGGAGGATAATGAATAATATAACTTTCATTAATGCAAACATTGATAAGTGCGATATAGAATACGAAACAAAAAAATTCATTAAAATACTACAAATAGCAAGGGACAAAACCACCAGGAAGGTAGTTGTTAGGGGTGAAAAGTTTGCGATCCCACAGCACATTAAAGACCTAATAAAGATCAAAAACCAAGAGCGGAAAAATTGGCAAAGAACTAGGAATCCAAACCACAAAGAAAACTTCATGCGCCTTGGAGCAGAAATAACGGAGCTCATAAATAGGAATACTAATGAAATGTGGAGTCGCAAACTCGAAAACCTCAACGTCAGGGACCACTCACTGTGGGATGTGACCAGAAGGGTCCAAAGGCAGAGAGAGCCCATACCGGCCATAGTGAGCGGCCCCGGACGTTCGGTGGCAGAACCACAGGGAAAAGCCGATCTGTTCGGGGAGTACTTTAGTAGTGTACACGTCACCGAGCCTGATGCTACCAGAACACGCTAGAATAACAAATATAGCTAAAACATGAGAGAGGCACCAGCAATAATCCTGAGACACCACGGAGCTCCAACGAGTCCTAACGAACTACGAGGAGCTCCTGGGGTGATCAGGAAATTACCGAGAAATAAAGCGCCGGGCATCGACAAATTGGACGCCATTCTGCTAAAAACCTGCCGAGGAAATCACTGGTACAGTTAATATACATCATTAATGCAATCCTAAAGTGGCAACACTATCCGGACTGTCTAAAGAAGGCGAAGTAACCCCCTGATAAAAGCCGGGAAAAATAAGAATAACATAGAAAGCTATAGGCCCATCTCGCTTCTTAGTGTGGTGGCCAAAGTGGTGGACAAAATCTTACTGAAACGTGTTGTAGATTTTGAGGAAGAGCGGAAAATTATCCCGCCTGAGCAATTCGGGTTCAGGAGAGGTCATTCGACTACATCTCCAGTGGCCCGAGTTGTTCACGGGGTAAAAGGAGCCTTCCACAGAGATCACAACACGGTTATGGTCCTTTGGACATGCAGAAAGCCTTCGACACGGTCTGGATAGAAGGGTTAATTGTAAAATGGCAGAGGCACGCATGCCTTTGTACCTCACAAAAATCATTGATTCTGTACCTGACGGGCGGACTTTTTAGGGTTAATGTGAACGGCACAGTTCACCGGAGCATACGTCGGAGCAGGGGTCCCGCAGGTCCTCCCTGTCACCAATCCTGTATTCGCTCTATACACATGACTTTCCGACCTTCGCTCGGACGAGTACGGCTATGTTCGCGGATGACACCGCGATCTATGCCCACTCGTTCTATAGCGAAGTGGTGCAAAACAGCTCCAGATTCATCTGGATCGGTTGATCATACCCTATATAGCAAAAAACAAGATCAAGCTCAATTCGAGGTAAAACAGAGGTCGTTAATTTCACGAGGAAACGAACCAACGTGAAGATCCTCGGAAATTAAAGATTGAACAGCGTAGTGACGGAGAGGCCCTCAGCGAGATACCTGGGGTGGATCTGGACAGACGTATGAATCTGCATAAACACATAGGGTTAGCGTTGCAGAGGGGAGCGGCCGCAATTAAGCGTACGTATCCCCTCATTGCACGCAACTCTAACCTATCAATGGAAAACAAAATAAGGATATATAAACAGATAATAAGACCTGCAATGACATACGCCTGTCCAGTGTTCTGCAGCGCATCGAAAACCCAAATATCGAGACTCGAAAGGCTGCAGAACAAAGCACTTCGTATCGTTACTAATAGTAATAGATACATCCGGCTGGATGATCTACGTGAGCTTGCAGAAGTAGAGAAACTTGCCGATTTTATTTCAAAACTATCTGACAGGTTTTATAGGTTCCACACCCCTAAAAGTCCGCTCACAGCAGGCATAACAAATATCAGAGCCAACCAACGCCGAAAACACGGGGTAATATTCGATAAGCTTGACCTCTACAACGAAATCGACAACTAGCACCAGATAAAGCAAAATTAAGTAAACCCACAATAGGGAAGAAACGTCATTTCCAATAGCTGGTTTTTTAGTAAAAATTTTTCCAGCCAGATAAAGGAAGTAAGCAAAAAACACGAAATGAAAACGAATATTTTTAATTTTTGAAAAAGCAAACAAAATGAGTAAAGACGCATAAGCAAATGCAGGAGGTGTCTTTCAAAGCAATTATTAAAAAAAGCCAAAACGGGTATATTATAATGCTACTGCTAACATCAGCAGGGAGCACCCCTTCGCCCCCTCGGGAGGGCAAGTAGGTGCTCTAAATAAGCCCAAACATAAGCAGCAGTTCCCACCCTCTTCCCCACCCTTCCCGAAGAGGACAAGAAGAACTGTGTTTTGTATAAATGTATATATTAGTTAAGGTTTTTATGTAAATGAACTGTGCAATAAATATTTTTTGGATTTGGATTGGTTGATCGATAAAATGACAGAGGCAGGCATGCCTTTATATCTCATAAAAATCATTGAATCCTATTTGCGGGGCGGACTTTCAGGGTGAATGTGAACGGAACTAGTTCGTCGGATCATACAGTCAGCGCGGAGGTCTCACAGGGGACTTCGCTGTCACCGATCTTGTATTCACTGTATATCCGTGACTTTCCGACCTTCGCTCGAACGAGTACGGCTATGTTCGCGGATGACACCGCGATCTACGCCCACTCGTTCAGCAGCGAAATGGCTGCTAGGCAGTTCCAGGTTCAGCTGGATCGGTTGGATTCGCAGAAAACCGAGGTCAACTTCACAAGCAAATCTTTGGGAAGTTGAAGAGGAAAATAGCAAAGTGATAGAGAAGCCCTCGGTGAGATACCTGGGGGTGGAATTGGACAGGCGTATGGACCTGCATGAATATGTAGCGTTAGCGTTGCAGAGGGGAACGGCCGCAATCAAGCCTACGTACCCTCTCATTGCACGCAACTCTAACCTTTCTCAAGATATCAAAATTCGGTTATACAAACAAATTATTCGACCAGCTATAACATACGCCTACCCAATTTTCTGCAGTCTCCCCAAAACCCAATTATCGAGGTTAGAGAGACTGCAGTAATAGATTTACCCGTCTGGATGATCTGCGCGGACTAGCTGGAGTAGAGAAACTCGACGATTACATCATGAAAATATCCGATAACTTCTATAGATACCATCCCCCTAAAAGTCCGCACTTGGCAAATATAACAAACGTAAGGGAAGACGCGCTCAGGAAACACGGGGTAATCTACTACCAAAATTTAAACTTGTTTAGGGAAATTATATAAACAAGAAAACTTAACGAAATAACAATAACAAATAACAAATGTAAATAACCATTAAAACTCCAAAAGGGGAAAAACTCATATAAATCAAGCATTTTTCGAGGCCGGTTTTTCTAAATTCATTTTATTTTCCGGTGAGTTATACTAATAGAACAAAACACATTTAAGAGACAAAAAGTTGGGAGTTTCGGAATCCAAAGCTAAAGAAATTATATGCATGAGCGCAAGCAGGAGGCATCACTAGTATGAAATATTTTAATAAAACGCGACCAATATGTAAAACGAATGATAACCTGCTAAGACCAGCAGGGACCACCCATTCGCCCCCCTCGGGTGGGCAAGCTGGTGGTTCAAAGTCCACATTCAAAGCCACAATTCCTTCCCTCCTCCCATCCCACATGAAGAAGAGCACCAAGAAGAAATTGTTTTTGAATTGTATACACAGGGTGAGTCAGAATAAG
>JAFIRS010007914.1:0-20872 GCA_018342105.1 Gonioctena quinquepunctata | reverse complement strand
TTGAAGAAATACAAAAATTATATTTTTCCCATTTAATTAAAAAGATTTAAGAACCAGTTTTTAAAATGGTTAAAAACCCATCTACTTCCTGGCAGTAATGCACCCTTTTGTCCTTGTCGTACTGTCCCAGTGTGTCAGGAAAATTGCCCACATTCTTCAACAATTCGTTGTTTCAGAATGGCAATACTGCCGGTGCTGTAGGAAAACCCTTTTAGATTTCGCCCCCCATAAAAAAAAATCTAATGGGGGTAGGTCCGGTTTGGGCCCATCGATCGAACTCGTCGTCCAATCCATCTACCACTATTTTCATTGGTAACGTCTTACTGCCCGTAATATGTGCAGGAGACCATCTTGTTGAAACTTTTTTTTCCAAGTTGTCGAACTCATCTGATTATTTTCTAAAATTTCAAGAATTAACGCCTCAATACTTTTTTTGTAACATCTCCAGATACAATTCACCGGTTTAAATTAGCATTGAGAAAAAGGGGCCCCAACATGGGGTTTTCCCCAAAATACGAAAATTTCCCTTTTTTCTGGAAATTGAGATGTTTTCACGAAAGATGTGAGGTTTTGTTCAAATCCCCCACATTTGGGTTTAAAATTTCCCATTGAGAAAGGTACTTCCCAAAACAAATTGTCTGTTCCTGTTTTTGGGTTCATTTTATTGGACATAGTTTCACGAATTTACCGGGGGGGACACGAAAGGGGAAAATTTTAATTTTAGGGATAAAATTTGTTTTGCCCCCCGACCCTTCACTTCACAGATAGACGCAACTTGGGCTGAAAAGTAGGCACATTTTTCCAATTTTTAATTTTTTTTTTTCACTAATTGTTGGTCACCAATCGTTTGGGATCTTAAACCACCGATGCTTCAAACCCGAAAAGCCCCAAAAAACCCTCTATAAAGGGGCGGGTATTTCTATTAAAAGTGTTCCGTGCATGGAAATTGTTTCTAACACCAAATTAAGATAGCTGCTACTTTTGGCAAAGTACGTACCTTTTTGCCTATGTAAACACTTAAACGTCTCGTTAAACAATAGCTTAGGTAAATTTTCGGTATAAACACTTTGACAAGTAGAGAATTCAAAACGTAAACCCTTTTTTGACAAAACCCAGGGGTTTTTTAAAATTTTTATTAATTATATGCGAAACTATAATTTTGATTTCTTAAATTTATCAAAAAAAAATCAGCCGAAACCCAAAAAAAATTTGGGAGACTAATAGGTATTTTCAATACCTTCAAACGAGTTTCCCATTTTGCCATAGGGTCCCATTTAAAATTATTGGTCACAGTGGCCTTGTGACGTCATTTATGACTTTTTGGGTCACCTGTTATGACCAGTTGAGAAGCCTACATCCGTTTATTTCCACCCTCCAAATTTCATTATTATAAGTATACCCGTTCAAAAGATACGAGGGGGGGAGGGGACTTTTGACTAGCACTGTATTTTGAAATGGAAAATATGTTGATAATATTGGTTGCCAATTTTTGGAACTCTGTGATATACAGTGTCCGGCAGATTTTTGGCAACAAATGGGAAAAAAGTTTATTTTAAATTTCTCAGAAAATGTTATTCTTCATAAAAGTTTTTGCTTCTGCCCAAACTCAAATTGCACCATCCAAATTGTATTTGTCTCCATTCGTATACGAGTAAGGTGAAATAATTTGAAAGTAGCTTGAGAGTATTTTTCAAAATACACCTAACGTTTATTTGAATAAATGACTTACAATTTGAAGAATATTCTAAATTCAGAATTACAGTCTCCTATTCCAAAAATAAGTTTTTACTGATTTTTTCCATTTTTTAATTCACTCTATGTATTATGAGAATTTGTAATGTCATAGAATACTTATAATTGAATATTACCTGAAGGACCATATGAAGTTGAGTTCCGTCCAACTATCAACTAGAAAATTGCATTAATCGAACTTGGTGGCGACAAAATCCCATTTCTTGTTGCCATTGAGAAAAAAAAGATATTTTTCATAATTAAGGTACAACAAATGACATCTGCAGTTCAAAATCGTTGGTTGCCACACAGTTCGATTGCTTTCAATTGATTTTGATGTCGGAATTCCGAATAACAAGTCGGAATTCCGACTTACAATTCGGAATTCCGACTTACAAGTCGGAATTCCGAGATACAAGTCGGAGTTCCGACTTATAAGTTGGAATTCCGTCGTACAAGTCGGAATTCCGAGATACAAGTTGGAATTCTGACTTACAAGTCGGAATTCCGAGATACAAGTCGGAATTCCGACTTATAAGTTGGAATTCCGTCGTACAAGTCGGAATTCCGAGATACAAGTTGGAATTCTGACTTAAAGTGGAATTCCGGTACAAGTCGGAATTCCGAGATACAAGTCGGAATTCCGACTTATAAGTTGGAATTCCGTCGTACAAGTCGGAATTCCGAGATACAAGTTGGAATTCTGACTTACAAGTCGGAATTCCGAGATACAAGTCGGAATTGCGAGATAGAATTCGGAATTCCGACCTGTAAGTCGGAATGCTGACTTACAAGTTGGAAATGTAAAATGAAAAAAGTGTGTCACGTACTTCATTGATTAAAAATCTGAAACATTATATATAAGTTTAATAAGTTTATTCTTCTTCATATAACAATACCATACATAGATAGTTTCAGATAAAGACTAAACCCAACAGCTCGCATGAAGTTCCCTTGTCATGGGGAGTATCCAGTTCACTTCCGAATATTGAGGTTTCAAGTGATAAGTATTACAAATTATTATTTTTGGTGGCATAGTAATGTTTATACATATTAATATAACACATGCAATGTAGACATAGATAGATAGATAGATAGATGTTTATTAACTACGGTAAAGGATACATTAGTGAAGTCAGTAGTACAGAGTGATAATAAAAACAGCAGATCTGCGCAAAGATCCTTTAGAACATTAGAAATAAAAAAGAAAAATATATATATATAAACAGTTAATGTACAACATTGAGTAAAATAGATCTGATATATAAACACACAAACGTACATACATACAGACTTAATAATAGGTACATATTAGAAATGTTATAGAAATTCAAGCACTGAGGTTAAGGCAACATATTCCTCTGTACTATAAAAACATTTTTTAATTAAATATTCCATGATTTGTTTTTTGAACATTGGCAAGGGTAAATTCCTGGTAGTGAACGGTAAGATATTGTAAAGGTTGACATCGAGTGAGTTCTTTGAGGATTTCTGTAAATTAAACCGGTAAGGTCTCAATAGGTTAGCCCCACGGGTGTTATACTCGTGAAAATGGGAGTTGGTCGGAAAACCGTCTTTATGTTTATGTATTTCCAAGAGAGTATGGTATATGAAAATAGATGGTAATGGCATGATGCCCAAATTTATGAAGAGGGGCCTACATGAATCTCGGTAACCTGCATTCGAAATTGTTCTAATTGCGCGTTTTTGGAGCGTGAAAACTTTTGTAGCATTGGAGGAGTTGCCCCAGAGCAGAGTTCCATAGCTAGCATGGGAATGAAAAAATGCATAGTACGCCGAGAGAAGCGTTTCCAAGCTTACAAAGTTTCTCAATTGCCTGAGTAAGAAAATATATTTTGAGAGTTTCTGACTCAGTGCTTCTACGTGAGGTGCCCAATTCAAACTGTCATCAAGTGTAATTCCCAATAAGTTGACGGTTTTTCCCACTGAGATGTTATGATTAGTTGAAAATATGATTTGTTGGGTTTTTCCTTTATTGAGTTTCAGTAGATTGGAGTTAAACCACAATTCAGCTTGTTTTTCGGCATGTGACATGGAGGCAAGCAGAGTCTGGCAGTTCTTGTCAGAGCATAAAATAGATGTGTCATCGGCATAGATGACACATTTGTAGGGTTGTAGTTCATAGAAGAGATCATTGATATAGACAATAAACAGAAGAGGCCCCAGAACGGATCCTTGGGGAACACCAAATTCAATTGGCTGTAGATCAGATGTTCTGTTATTGCCCAGATCAACAAGGTGTTTTCTGTTCGTCAGATAGGATGAAAAGAGTGAGAGTGCCAGACCTCTAACTCCATATTCTTCCAGTTTATGTGACATATTAATATGAGAGACACAGTCGAACGCTTTACTCAAGTCACACAGTGTTGCAGAGCTGTGATGACCCTTTTCAAATCCGTCGACTATGTCCCTCACAACTCGTGCTACCGCTTGAACAGTGGAGCATGATTTTCGAAACCGTATTGGTCCGAGTTAAGAAGATTGTTCACCTCAAAATAAAGTTCAAGCCGTTTTTGAGAATAATTTCGAAAATTTTACCAAAAATGGGAACGATAGAAATGGGTCGATAGTTTTCAGCTTGATTTTGGTCACCTTTTAAAACAGGGATGACTTTGCTGATTTTAAATTCATCAGGAAAAGATCCTTCGCTGATACAAGTATTGAAAATAGACGTCAGTGGATCAACCAAATATGTACAGGTTTCTTTTATGATTTTGCTGTTTAGATTGTATACATCAAGCAATAGGAGTTTTCAGCTCATGTATAGCATTAAAAACTTCGGATGGAGTGATGGGTTCAAGAAAAAAAGACCCGGGTGAGGTAGGTTTGAGTTTATTGTCCAGTGATTTTAGAGAAAGGGTATTAGCATTGAGTGGGAGTTGACTTATTATGGTTTCGGCAATGGTGGTAAAGTATGAGTTGAATTGCTGTGGAGAGATCGCGTCGGATTTTACATGAGATGCTGGTTTACTTTTTCAAAATTGATCAGCCGCCAGCTATCTCTGATTTTATTATCAGATTGGTTGATAAAATTATCGCATGATTTTTTTTAGATTCGATAATGGCCTTTGATATTTATTGTTGATCATTTTGAAAGCTTGCTTATGAACGGGATCATTTGTTGCATCGCAAATTATCTTTACCGCACGTACCGTATCCCTTAATTTTCTCAGATCGTCATTGAACCACCTGAGAGGGTATTTGAGTGCAAATTCAGAGGATTTTTTTTGAGAGGAAAATGTTCCTCTACTAGACGACAGTATAGGTTTAAGAGGAAATCCACCTTGTTTTCGAGGAGTTTGACGAGTAGAATGTGTTCCAGTTAACTGTATGTAACGAGGCTCGGAAGGCGAGTATTCCCTGGCTGGTTATTTGCCTCCTGAAATACGGGCACTTTTTTGTCTCTCGGAATTTTAAGACTCAGTATCTGAGCGTAGTGGTCGGAAAGACAGGGATCGATTACGCCAGTCTGATAGCACGATTCATCTAAATTTGTTAAATATTGTCAATGCAGCTGCTGAGCCATTTACAATCCTAGTAAACTCAGCAATAGTTGAATGTAGGCCAAAGGAGTTTATTAGACAGATCAAATTACTGAGATCAGTGGATGTTCTCAGGAAATTGATATTGAAATCACCAGTAGAATGATTTTACAAATTTTTCGAGATAGAGATCAGAAGTTCTTCTAATTTGTGAAAAAAAATGGTACAGTCATTTATACAAGCTGATCTATATATTGTGATAACGGCAATTTTAGAAGTGCTGAGTTCAATGCCACACACTTCGATGTCACGCTCAATACAATAATCCCCTAAGTGAAGAGGTTTGAATTCAATGTTATCACGTACAAATATAGCTACACCACCGTGTATATGGTTGGCTCTACTGAAATATGTTGCCAAATTATAGCCAGGAATATTACAGAATTGTAGACAATCCTCATTTAACCAGTGCTCGGAAAAACAAAGAACACTAAATTTATTATTACAGTCTAGAAACATAGAAAGTTTGTCCAGTTTGTTCGAAAGTTTACGTACATTCAAATGAAAAATACTCACTTCGTCAGAATTAATTAATTTACAGATCTTACTGCTGTCCCTATGATGTTTCGGGTGGTACTCTTCTTTTGAGAAAAAACCGTCTAACATGAGCACCCATGGGCCAGACAGATTCATCCCAGGCTTTTTCGAGGTTGCATTGGTTTATGCATAGCGTGAAGGACGAGTAGAGCTGTGGAAACATTGAATTAATTTTTTCGATTTTAGCTTCGGGAAAAGAGCCCTTTATATCACGAAGAAGTTCTTCAGTTGTTGTCGAAGGTGTCAGTTTATAGACATGCAGCAAGCAAGTTTTGTTGATTCCTGCTGTCGAACAGTTCGGCGATTTTCCTACAATAGGTTTATTAGTGCCACGATATGATTTTCTTCCTTTGGGAAAGGGATTACTCCGTTGAGCAGGGCCATGGTTCAATTCAATGAATTTTTGACATTCGAGGTTGGACTCGACTTCATGCAATGCAGAAGAAACCTGATCGCGAGTTATGAACTGTGTTTCTTCTGTAGCTGTAGCTTTGACAGAATTAGCTTTAGTAGTTTTCATCTTTTTCTTACTATGGGACACGTGTTTTCATTCTTCGGCACCGATGTCAGGATTTACATGAGTTGGTGCTGCATGGTTACCGTCAGAGATGGTGTGGACTGCACTGGGACGAGTAACTTTGGTACCTTCAGTGTTTGTATGAGAAGCGTGGCTTTCCAGAACATCAATCTTGAAATTCATGAGTTTGATCCTTTCAGACATATGTTCAACTATTTGTCTTAGTAGTATTACTTCTTTCCGTAATTCACAACATGTCTGCCTTGAGCAATTTTCACTACCCAAGACTGTCACTACCGACGAAATGGACGAGTCCAAATTTTCGCTTTCAGGTTGGCCTTCACGTTCAGCCACCGATTTAGAACATTTTACACAGGTCAAAATCATACCTTTGTCATCCATGGATATCCGATTTCCACATTTAATATGTAATGGAAGCTGACACAGTTCACAAGCACTACTAATTTTCAATTTATCGTTGCAGTTGCTGCAGTTTTTAAGAGATTCCTTTGGAGCAGCTGTTAACACCTGCTTATCGTTCACCATGATTTCTAATACTTCTGTATATAAACAGAGAAGTAAACACAATGTGATTATAACTAGATTTGCAAATGTATATGATAAAAGATAAAAGAGAGAAAAAAGTGAAAATTTGATATGTAATATTATAATATATTCTTTTAATTTTTTATTTACTGAAATATGGTATCTATAGTTAGAGAATAAGTATTGAGTTTTCACCATTAAATGTGTGTATTGATAATTTTGCATATATTTACCCCAGATAGACTTCTTAGCCAATTATTTATCATTTTTGAGTGAGTCATTATTTATAGTTCTTATGTGGGGTACTTGAATATATATTCGAGGAGCTGTAAAAAAATACAATATTTGACCTATTGACTTTACTTTAGAATTTTTGTTTTCTACATATTTTTTATATCTGGTGTTGTGTTCATAGAAGATAGCAATTAACTCGTGTTTTTTTCTGTTGGAGATACAGTATTCTATAAAGATATAATTTTGTAATGTTTGAAAATTGGTATTTCACTGAAGAGGTTTTCGGTTGAATAGGTCCTTTTTTTGTTGAAAAGTATTTTTTTAAAGTATTTTTGAATTGTTTCTAAATTTTTTACGTGACAGTCATACAGTCTCCCCCATCCTGATATGCCATATTGTATGTGGGGTTTTACTAGAGAGAGGTAAGTTATTTTGTGCTCTTTAGTATCCAGGATATTTTTCAGCTGTTTGAAGGTGAGCAAAATTGTTCTTAAGCTTTTTCACGACTTTGTTTTCATATATATTCCATTTTAAATGCTTATCCAGTTCTATTCCAAGTTATGTTATCTACAATTTCTACTAATTGTCCATCATTAGGTATTGTTAAACTCTGTATATTTGGTAAATTATTTTTATAAAAGCAAAATGTAATGGATTTGGTTTTTTTCAAGTTTTGAAAATGGTCCATTTCACTTAACCAGTTTTTTATTTTTTCTAGATCATCTTCACCTTGTGATTTTGTATCTTCCCAAGTTTTGGCAGAACAGACGACCACGGTGTTGTCGGCAAATGACGATATAGTACCATTCAAGTTGAGTTTCAATAGACCATTGATGTATATGAGGAACAGTACCGATCCGAGTACAGTTCCTTGGGGAACACCAGTCATTACTTCTAGGGTATCTTTTTGTGAGGTAAGGTTGCAATATTTTCAAAGTGATGCCTCTTATTCCACTTTCAATGAGAATTTTGTGGTTGACAGTATCGAAGGCCTTGGCTAGGTCTAAGAATATCCCAATAGAGCATTTTCCCTCATCCAAACATTTGTAAATACTGTTTGTTAAATGCACTATTGCATCTTCTGTTGACATTTTGGATCTGAAACCAAACTGGTTTTTAGATAGTAAATTATGTTTTTCCAAAATTCCAAGATCATTATTTTTATTTTTTCTCGGCTATTTTTGCTTTTGTATTTATTAAGGAGACTGGCCTATAATTCAATATTTCTCTCTTATCCCTTTTTTAATACAAAGGTTTTATTTTGGCTGTTTTAAATCAGGAAAAATTCCGTTTTCTATCATCTTATTGATAAAATAAGTCAAGGGTTCCTTTATATGATCCATTATTAATTTTATGTGTTCGGAGGTTATGCCATCTGTTCCTGGACTCTTATTATTTTTCAATTCTTTTATTATAATCACCACCTCTACTGAGGAAGTAGGCCTCATGAACATAGTAGTATTGGATGTGCTTCTATTTAAAACTGAATTTTTTGGTTGGCTGATTTGTTCCGTCATTCTCTTTCCTATTATTTCAGTTTTGTTTGTTATGTTCTTGTTTCCGTAAAATATACTAGTTATATTTGTGGGGTTCTTATATTTTCCTGTGAATTTTTTTATGATACTCCACATATTTTTGGAATTGTTTTTATTTAATTCAATTTGTTGCTTATAATGAGTTTCTTTTGCTTTTTTAAGAAGATTAGTTATGTTATTTTTAAAGCGTTTATATTCATCGAGAAATGGTACATCATTAGGATATTTCAATACTTTTTCGTATAATTTTTGTTTCCTTTCAACAGGCTTCATTAGGCCTGTGGTAATCCAAGAGTTTCTTTTTCTCTCTGATTATTAATAATAATAATAATAAATGTCTTTATTACCAATTAATAAAGGATAAGATTACATTTTATTTATATAGTTAGGGCGAGATTCAGTTTGTATGTAATAATAAATATAGTGCAATATGAAATATATATTAGCATTTAACATACATCTGCTCTTCCATCTAACCCCAAAAAGAAGTCAAAGAAAGCAAATAGAATAATAAATAAATAAATTAAATTAATAGAGAAAGAATATTAGTATAGCGACTAATTAGCCATTAATTAATTAGCCAAGGAAAGATATTTTAATCCGATAAACTTAATTATTGTTGAGAAAAATAATGGTCAAATAGGACTCGTTTGAGTTTATGTTGTGATGAGTAACTGAAATCGAGAGATAAATTATTGATATGGTTAACAATGCAATAAGAAAACGATCGTTTGAAAAACTCAGTATGGTGGCGAGGTATAGTAAGAGTATTTCTGTGTCTTAAATTTAGAGAATGTACATCAGTTCTGTATTTTATTTTGTGATACAGATGAGGTGGAGAGTTTTCCTTCAGTAGCTTAATATAAAACATGGTAGAATGCAATTCTCGACGATTTTTCATGTGTAGCCATTTAGTAATTTTTAGAGTGTGACTGATATGCTCAAATTTGCGAATACCAAAAATAAGTCTTAGGCATGAATTTTGCAATTTTTGTATTCTATTTATATCAAATGAATTTAAACAAGAATTATATAAAATGTCACAGAAATTTAGTTTAGATAATACTAATGAATCGCATAGTAGGATTTTAACCGATCTATCCAACACGTGGCGAGATTGAAATATGAGTTTTAGTGCTACATAAGCTTTTTGTAAAAAGGTACTAATATGGTGCGAAAATCTTAAGTTTACATCAAACCACACTCCTTAGTTTTTAACTTTTTTGCTAAATTGTATAGTATGACCATTAATTAAAATATTTGATGAGTATTCTTGTTTGAACACCTGCGAATCAGTTTTGTTACCAAAAATAATTGCATTAGTCTTAGATGCATCAAGTTGTAAACAATGATAAATTGAAAATGTATACAGATTATGTAAGTCATAATTAATAGCAGTTACCGCTTGATTCGCTTCATCCAAGGAAAAAGACATGTATAACTGGGTATCGTCAGCGTAGTAATGTTGTGAACATGAAAAGAAAATATCTGGAAAATTCGATGTATAAATAGAGAAGAGTACAGGGCCCAATATTGATCCTTTGGGCACACCGGTGCTCACAGATAAAAAACTTGATACACTTCCTTGATTTTTTACAGCTTGACTTCTCTTAGATAGATACGATTTAAATAAATCTACAGCTTTCATATCCAGACCACTATATGCTAAGATCGAAAATAGTAAATTATGATTAAGAGTGTCAAATGCTTTCGAGTAGTCAAATAAGAGCAACACAGTTAATTCAGTCCTATCAAGAGCTGCCAAAATATCATCAGAGATTTTTAATAGTGCGGATGTACAACTGTGACCAGTTTTAAATCCGGACTGTACTGTGGGTATTACGGAATTTTTTATTAAATGATTCTGCAGTTGAATATTAATAGCTTTTTCCAAAATCTTTGATAAAGTTGGCAAAACACTGATCGGTCGTAATTGTTGTAACAATTGTGGATTATTCACTTTAGGCAAGGGAGTAACAAATGATTTTTTCCAATTTTGAGGGAACACAGAATTCAATAAACAATAGTTGATTATATGATATATTATACGGTAACAGAAATGGTAAGCACAAATTTTAAGTAAGAATATTGATGCCATCTGGTCCAACAGCTTTATTTTAATTTTTTTATCGATTGATAAGGTCTCTATTGCTGTTTCTAGTAATGAACCAGTTAGTTATGTCATTCAAATCATTTTTCTCATATATTATTTCCCAATTTATATTTTTCACTATTTCTATAAGTTTTTTGTTATCTAATATTTTCTTTTTTTTTTCAGGCTTTTCGTTGCAACTGAGTTCCTGATATACTCTATCCTTTTTTCACTGGCAGCTAAACGCCCTCATTATAAATGCAAATCTGCGAAAAGTTGTTTACCGTTGGCTCAAATAAATTTCATGGTAACAAACACGTTTTGATAGGACTTCATGTGTTTTCGAATTTACTTTTAAAATTTTAAAAGTCGATGGTAAAAGTACTGATCAGTGACGTGCGTTCGGTAAACCATGTTTTAATATTCATTTATTTATTTATAAAACTTTCCAAGAAACAATACATGTTTATAACAATATTAAATTTAGACTAATAATTGACGATTCGTCGATTATTGGATGTATCAAAGTTACACTTGTCAAACTATTATAACTGGGTCCTGTGCGCGACTTCGGCAGCTCACCTAAAATGTTTTAGTTGCAAATAGTGATGGTAATAAATGTATGTAGTTACTTACCTAAATGACCATTTCACAGTCATCATCGGTATCCGAATCAGATGAATCTTCGGGTCCTATTGAAATTACTAGAGATTCCACAGTTTGGTCAATTACATTATCAAGATCCCACACCTTCTGTTCTTCTGTTATTACATGATTTACAGCATTTTTGCAATTATCACTTGTCACTTTGGAGAACGTTGCTAGAAGAAGCTGACGTACATCATCCAATTTAAAAGTAGAGTTGTTCCTAGCAACGTCTCCTTTCACTTGAGCCCATATGAGCTCGATATGGAGGTAATCGTACTACAACCATCTTTTTTTCTTTAGCCATTTCGTCAACTACGTACTGTTTGTAGTTTGCTTTGTGTTGCCTCGCAATGTATAATAATAATATTTTACCATGCTATTATCATGTGGGAGATCTTTCTGCTGTAACCAATCATTTTTTTTCCATTTTGATGTTGGCAACGCTTCCTTAAGCCTGGAATGGTATGACAATAACGGCATTTGCAGGCAACAGCTCTATCATTTGTGAAAAGTAGTCCTCAAACACATCCGCATTCATCTCCTCGTGGTAATCTTTTGTTGATTTCGAGACCAATTGCAGCAAACCACCATCGACAAAACCATGCTCATTTCCAATATGGGTGATAATTAACCTACGCCTTTTTCCGATCGGTGCAGGTAACCCAGTGGAATATCCTTCCATGACTGCTTGGCGGGAAAGTTTTTATGTTAGTGTCGACCCATGTTTTCTGCACAGTATGTCCTTCGTTAAGCCATGTTTCGTCCAAATAATAAATTGTCCTTCCTTCAGATCGATACTTCCTGATCGTCCTTAAATAATTTCTTCTCCAACGCACAATTTCGTCTTTATCTATAAGGAGGGACTTTCTATTCTGCTTTTCCCAGGAAAAGCCTATCTCGCGTAAAAGTTTCCATAATTTGGTTCTGCCACTTGTGGTAAATCGTCGTCTTCCTGAATTGACTTAGAACTTTGTCTATTGTTGGTATCTCTTTATTTATATGAAAAGAGTGAACTTTCCTTCGGATGGCGGTCCTATCAAAGTCATCGATTGATAGTGACTTCCTTCCTGAATTTTGTTTTGGTGCACTAATGTCTCCACTTTTCCTCTCGTTTAAAAACCTGTAAATTGTTCTTTCACTCACTCCCGTCGTATTGAACATGTAGACACTATCTGGCAACGGAACTCGTGGGTTGTTGATAAACAAGTGCATCATGCACATTAAACACTATAGTTTTTTTTCTTACAGAGTATGCAACAAATGTATTGGGTTTACCTGGTGTAAAGTTTGCACCCGATGCCATTTTCATAAACACTACTCAAAGATCACAAACGTATTAAGAATAAGCAGTAGCTCGTCACGGACTCCCCTCCACACCAAAACATTATATTCTATTGTATTTTGTAGAAACTAGCCGACGGGGGAAACCCAGAATTCCTTTATTTATTTGCTTTCAATACAAACTAATGGTCCTATAATGGGGCAAGTACATCCACTTTGCATTCATTATCCTTCATAATAACAATTTCGAATTGTATTGGTTTTACCTAAGAAGTAAGCAAATTTCAATTATGAGGTATTAACTAAGAACCCTCATTTTGTAATAATGTCCGATTCTTAGAAACGAATGTTCAGTTAAAGTGTATCTCGGGAATTTCTATCTAAATATTTTATTTCAACCTGACTATTTACTATTGTAATTGTGCTCAAATATTTACCCCAATTCCTTCATAATAACAAGTGGTGAGGTAAATAGGTATTAGTATTATTATATATTCATTTTGTAGGTATTTAACCATATTCTCATAACTTAAGTAAATCTGTGTTTACAGTATAAAAGTTCGTAATAAGTATCATTGAATTTCCGTCTTACATTTTGGTAAGAAATGTAACGCGTATGGTTTATGTTCATTTTATACCTGAGACCACGAAGTCGTGCTGCCAGTGAAAAAAGGGCAGAGTACAGCATGTTACAGCACTCGGAAAGGGATCAGAAATATTATAATGAAGTAGGTACATATGATTCATAGGTGGTAGATGGATTTAATTCTTTGACTGACAATAACAGGGTCGATTGTTGATTTTGAACCATTATGTATTCTAGTGTATGTATTTATCAGTGAGTGGTAACCAAATTCTCCTAATAAGTTATTCATAACTATAGTCGGTTTCGGATTTTATATCTATATTAATATCCATAGCTAGGAAGAAAGTATCTCTTTTATTCTTACAGTGTGCTTGTAAATATTCCGCTAAATCTGAATTGAACTCATGAGGACAGGACGAAGGAGATCGGTAGAGTGCATCGATGATAATATTCTTCTTCAGCTCCTCAATTATAACCCGTAAAACCTTAAAGTGTATCTTGAAGTAATACAACCAACCTTTCCAAAGCTTGCAGACCCTTTGTTTTGTAGATATTTTCATTACATTGCAGTGTTAATAATGTTCCTAGATGTTTTTTCCACTTCACCTGTGTGTCACAACTGCTGTAGTATTTTGGAATGGAATGGAAAGATTTCATCATTGTTTTCATTACCGTCCTTGAAAATAGAGGGTAACCCGATAAATCGGTGAAGACATTATCACTTCACCCCTCAGCAATTCCTTCCAGCTTAAATAAGACTCGTGTCGGAATGTGAAGATTGATATGATGCACATCTGCCGAAAAAATAACACCTTGCATACGGCATCGTACGAAGGAGAAATCGGAACCGTCGCAGCTGACAATTTTAGAACGCAGTCTTCTGTTCGGCATAAGAGGATATGGCGATTGTTCGAATATTAAACGAACATTCCAATCTATATAGGAACAAAAATTGCGGCAGTTTCACAAACAAAATTACCATTTTGCATATAAATGAAAAAGCATCAGTAAACAATAAAAATGAATCAACAAATATATTATAAAAAGATGCAAATAATAATAAAAGGAAGATTTCAGAATTTAATTATTGATTTTGAAAAAGCCATTAATCAAGCTAACGAATCATATGTCAAAAAATAGAGTAGGTATTCATTCACTGGAAAATATAAAGAGCATTTCTATTTTATAAGCTTTTATTTAGTTTCGCCTGTCCCGATGTTTGTCATCAAATCTTGCAAATTAAATTTGATCCACTTCCAGTTGCCCGATTAACGTGAAATTTGGCAGGTGTTCATAGTTCATTATGGAACTTTTGAGAAAAAAAAAATGGCGGCTCTAAGATGGCGGACGAGATTTGTGTATATGGTCCGATTCGACTCAAAATTAGTATGTGGGGGTTTTCGGGGTGGGAGATTATGAATTTTTTTTCAAAATTCACAAATTCAAGATGGCGGCTCTAAGATGGCGAACGAGTTTGGTAATTATGGTCCGATTCTATTAAAAATTGGTATGTGGAGGATTTCGGGGTCAAAGACTATGAATTCATTCTCAAAATTCATAAATTCAAGATGGCGGCTCCACATGGTTGTGATAATGGAACGTTTCTATTCAAAATTGGTGTGTCGGGGTTTTTGGGGTCAGAGATTATGAATTTAGTCGAAGATTATTGTTTTTTTGTCAGAATTCATAAATTGAAGATGGCGTAGGAGTTCATCTTCAGATGGTCTCCTCATTGACGAACTAGATAGCTCAGAACTTACAGCAAAAAGGTCTCATAATAACGAAGCTTTAACAAAAATGCATAGAGTGAGACGTAATAAGTAAAAAATAATGGCTTTGGATGTGTGACGTAGGTTATTCCGTGAGTTCTAGATTCAAAAGCTTGTCGCGCAAAGTTTTCAGTTCGAATACAGAAGCGACAAGCTTTTGAGTATATAACTCACGGAAGAACCTACGTCGCATATCCAAAGATATTATTTTTTAATTTTTAGCGCATTTGAATAAAAGCTTGTCTTTAAAAAGGTTTTTTTTAATAATTATTTTATTTCTATAAACCTCAAACTCGACAATAAAAAATTGGAGAAGAGTTCAAATCTTTCTCATAACTTTTAATATCTTCATGAATTCTGGCTAAAAAACAGAAATTCTATTTTTGTATAAGCCTTTTCAATCAAAAGTTGGTGAAGGATCCTAATTTTTCTATGTAATCTGTATCAACTTGAAAGAAAGGAGTACCTATAACCAGCACACCAGGATACGGTCAGTACTTTCTTGGGTTTCACTTGGAAAAATAATATCTAATATTTAACTTTGAAATCGCGAAATGACAAAATACAATGATGTTGTTTGTCGGCGGAAGGAAAATGAAAGGAGCTTAGGTACATGGTGACTTACTAATTCTCATGAATGGTTATCTACAGCGATTTTTTATTTTTACAAGCTTTTATTAAGTTTCACTCGTTAGTTCGTTGGTTAGTTTGGGTCAAATCTTGCAAGTGATTTGACTGACTTCTAGTCGTCCGATTAATTTGAAATTTGGCAGATGTTTATAATTCCGGTGACAATGCATTATGGAATTTTTGTTAGAGAAAAAAACAAAATGGCGGCTTCGAGATGACGGATGAGATTTGTAATTATGGTCCGATTCCATTCAAAATTGGTATATGGGGGTTTTGGGGTCGGAGATTATGTAATTTTTGGCAAAAATCATAAATTCAAGATGGCGGCCCCAAGATGGAGGACGAGTTTTGTGATTATGGTCCAATTAGATTCAAAATTGGTATGCGGGGTTTTCGGAGTCGGAGATTATGAATTTTTTATCGAAATTCATAAATTCAAGATGGCGGCCCCAAGATGGAGGACGAGTTTTCTGATTATGGTCATATTTTATTCAAAATTGGTGTGTGGGGGTTTTCAGGTTCGGAGATTATGAATTATTTTGTCAAAATCTATAAATTTAAGATGGCGGATTCTATTCAAAATTGGTGTGTGTGTGAGTTTTTGGGGTCGGAGACCATGATTTCTCATATACAGCTCAAAACTTACAGGTAAGAGAACTTGTAATAAAGTTTAAGGCGAACTAACTAAAAAGCAAAAAATAAAATAACTAATAAAAAACCTTTTTAAAGCCAAGCTTTTATTTAAGCCGTGTACTAAAACGTATAGAATAAGTTTAAGTCATCGCTGACAATGATTTAATTATTTTTTGTTGAATCATTTGGTTTCAAAAAGCTTGTCGTGCGAATTGTAATAAAATTAATACTTCGACAAGTTCTTACTTACCAACCAATCATTGTCCAATGAAATTAATTGTTACTTCCTTTTATGAACACTTCGCTCGATAAGGTTTTTAAACCAAATATTTCAACAACAAATAATTAAATCATTGTCAGCGATGACTTAAACTTATCTGTTTATGCAAAAAACAAAACTTTATTGAACTATATTTAGTGAAAAAAGTGGTTCTTTATTGCAGTGTCCAATAAAATGTTTATTGCACTCATCTGTCATTCTACATCTGTCATTCTACATCTTCATTCTACATCTGTCATTCTACATCTGTCATTCTACATCTGTCATTTGTGATCATGACAAACATAAACGTCAAATCGACGCAATTTTTAGTACGCTTTTATTTTCTATACTTAGTGCCATCTGAGCCATCTGCATAAAACATTTGCAAGAACGTAGAAAAAATATTGTATGCGACTCGTGCAAAAAGTGTTTATTGCACTCGAAGTGTTGTCCAACTCAGCCTGGCGGCCTCGTCGGGCAACTTCCCGTCGAGTGCAATAAACACTTACTTTTTGCACTTATTGCATAAATAACTATTTTCTACGTTCATGC
The DNA here is from genome assembly GCA_018342105.1 of Gonioctena quinquepunctata. Lineage (NCBI taxonomy): Eukaryota > Metazoa > Arthropoda > Insecta > Coleoptera > Chrysomelidae > Gonioctena > Gonioctena quinquepunctata. The sequence continues at coordinate 3,756 of JAFIRS010007914.1, read as the reverse complement.
GAAAAACAAAACTTTATTGAAATATATTTAGTGAAAAAAGTGATACTTTATTGCACTGTGCAATAATATGTTTTTTTTATTGGTGCCCCTTTTTACCCATTTAAAGCACGCCTCAGCGTGTTTAAATCGAACTTTAAAAAACGCGCGTTTTTTAAAGTTACCATGACAACATCAACAAATCGAGAAACGTGAAGTCTAAATGACAAATTTTTGATTATTGATCTGACAGGAGTACCTTGTAACGTCAAATAAAATATTACTAACAATTCGTTCATTTAAATGTGCTCCTCCATCCATTTGATGAACTTTTCATATTCTTTTTTATATATATATCACTGGATTTTCGCGGTATTGACCGCGATTCTGCCTCACTATTCAAACAATCGATATTAGAATAATTCATTTTTGAGCTCTGGTGACAACAAATATTGATCTTTGGTAACAAATTGCAAATGAATGTTTTTCTCATTTCCATGACAACGAAAGGTATACTGATGTCACATCACGAATTCAACCTTCTTGCATTATTAGTTCTTATTTCTATTTTTTGTAGTAATAATACCAGTATATATGATTTCAAAGTGCACCAATAAAAAAAAAATAACGTAAAGTATTCGTGGATAACTGGTCTTAAAAACACTTGCTCTATTTCGAGCACTCCGGCTGCGCCGTCGTGCTCGAAAAATCGCGCGTGTTTTAAAGCCCCTTTTATCCACTTATACTTTAATATACTATTTTGCACTCTGTCATTTGGGATCATGACAAACATAAACGTCAAATCGACGCAATTTTTAGTACGCTTTTTATTTTCTATACTTAGTGCCATCTGAATAAAATATTTGATTTTGCATGAACGTAGAAAATATTGTATGCAACTTCGCAGTGTTTATTGCACTCGAAGTGTTGTCCAACTCAGCCTGGCGGCCTCGTCGGGCAACTTCCCGTCGAGTGCAATAAACACTTACTTTTTGCACTTATTGCATAAATAACTATTTTCTACGTTCATGCGAAAAACAAAACTTTATTGAAATATATTTAGTGAAAAAAGTGATACTTTATTGCACTGTGCAATAATATGATTATTGCACTCATCTGTCATTCTACATCTATCATTTGTGATCATAACAAACATAAACGTCAAATCGACGCAATTTCAGTACGCTTTTTATTTTCATACACTTAGTGCCATCTGAATAAAACATTTTTTGGTTTTTGCATGAACGTAGAAAAAGCGTTTATTTCACTCGACGTGTTGTCTAACTCAGCCTGGCGGCCTCGTCGGACAACTTGCATGGAGATCTACAGTTTTTGAAACAATTTTTGGTGAAGCCTGAATCACGAGTATTTTCGAGGAACTCGCAGCTTCGGAAATGCCAGAAAACAGGAGAGGACGAAACGGTGCCCAGCAGTGAGGTACTCGTTGCTTATGATAATTTTTGAGGAAAAAACGATAGATATCCAAGCATTCCTTCACCTTTAATTCTTTTAATTTTGAACTTTTCAAAATATATATCAGTAAATGAAGCGTTTTCAAATTGGTTTAAATCTTTATTTTTACAATTTTAGTCATACCCTTACTGCTATGAGTTTGCTAACTTTCAGAAAGATTTTTCTCAAAACCAATTTTGCGTGACTTAAACCATTCTTCCCCCTTGGTCTTCTTTTGTATTTGCGAATGAAGTTATTATTATTATTCGCTTGGTACGGAGGATAAGTCTGTTGTGTTTTCAACGCGCTACGGTGTTGAAGTTTCGTCACTGGTGATACATATAGTAACCGTAATTATTACACGTTTTCGTACACGGCTTAAATGAAAGCCTGCCTTTAAAAAGGTTTTTTATTAGTTATTTTATTTCATTTATGTGTACATCTTAGAGAAAAATAAGTATGAAAGCTGTACAGCTCATAAAGCTCTATCAAAAGGGCAATAGTTTGCCATATCTTTATATATATATAATTCTACTGTACGTGTGTGGCACTGAACTCCGACCGATTTGAATGATTTTTTTTGTATGCGTTTGGGTGGCGCCCTGGATGGCCCGGAAACGGTGGACCGATTTTAATGAATTTTTTTGTATGGTTTTGGCCCTGGATGGTTTAGATTCACAAATCATCCCCCTAAATGTTAAGGGTGGTCCACCCCTTAATTTTCAATTAAAAAAAAAAAATTGTTTTTCTTTTTTTATAATACATCATTCAAAAATACATACAACCCTGAATTTTCACCCTTCTACGATCAACCCCTATTTTTTTAGCAAGATTTTTATTTTTATTTTGTCATAACTTAGAATAAAAAAATTCATATTACTCTTAATTTTCACTATTTTTTTTTATTTTATAGAAAAAACGGGATAACAGGAAAACGGGATAACAGGAATAACGGGATAACGAAAAACGGGAGAACGGGATGACAGGATAAGGGATGAGGGGAAAACGGGATAACGGGAAAAGAAAAAATGGGATAACAGGAAAACGGGATAACGGGATAACTGGATAATTGGATAACTGGATAACGGGATAACGGGATAACGAAAAAACGGGAAAAAGGGAAAACGGGATGACAGGATAAGGGATAACGGGAAAACGGGATAAACGGGATAAAAAAACGGGATAACAGGAAAACGGGATAACGGGGATAACGGATAACGAAAAAACGGGAAAACGGGATGACAGGATAAGGGATAAGGGGAAAACAGGATGACGGGATAAATAAAAAATGGGATAACAGGAAAACGGGATAACGGGACAATGGGATAACGGGAATAACGGGATAACAAAAAAACGGGATAACGGGATGACAGGATAAGGGGATAACGGGAAAATGGGATAACGGGATAAAGAAGAAAAGGGTTAGGAAAATGGGATAACGGGAAAACGAGATAAAGGGACAACAGGAAGCGGAAGGAGTCAAAAGCATAATCTAGATGGAACAACATAAAGGAAAACATAGAAAAAAAGAAATTCTACGCGGACGAGAGTTTTCGGAAAAAACATTTTAGGGAACATAGAAATTTGGACAGGACAACGTCTGTCGGGTCCGCTAGTATATATATATATATATATATAAAATTTTTTTAAAACATTTATTGAAAGTTTACCGAGAAAAACATTAATAACCACAATATATATATATATATATATATATATATATATATATATATATATATATATATATATATATATATATATATATATATATATATATAATAAACATTTGAACTGATGGTACTTTTTGGTATTGGGGCCATGATCAGTGAAGATATAACAACATTTATTGAAAGTCTTGCACCGAGAAAAACATTAATAACCACTACTAAAACTTTAGTATTGGAAAAAAAACACCTGTATTGGGGACTGGGTCTCACTTTAATTGTCACTAGGAAATAAAAAGACCCTGACAATTGCCGTTATCAAACTGAAATTCAAATATAAAGTAGTGCTATCTAGTATCAAATCAGTACTTGCAGTAATGACACAAAGTTTTAGCCCTAAATATATATTTTGATTGATGTTATTGTCGGTTTTATTTGGTATAAGGACAGATGTATTTGTCATTATTAAAGTGTACATTTGGTACTATCAATTGATTTAACTTATTGTTATTCAACACCTTCATTGTGGCAATGAAAATAGCTATTTGCTATTATTCAACCATTTATGGCGAACACATGATGTCATCGTTACAATAAAAAAATGGATTTACAGTTAATAACTTTACCACTAACAGCAATGAAACTGATTACTTACCTCAATTAA
>JAFIRS010007913.1:0-20877 GCA_018342105.1 Gonioctena quinquepunctata | reverse complement strand
GTTTCTCCAATGGAGGTGATCTTAAACTGTTCTCCGAAGCCGTAACACATGTCATCACCACTAATGTTTTTTATGTTACGTAGCCAGTCAGAACGACCGTTAGATGAACGATGCACCAGAGTCGACATACCAGTCATCTCTGCTTAAATTTCCAGTTCCTAGTGCTGTGATAATGAGTCCTGTTTCTGATTTCTTTGATTCTCCGTAACCTTTTGGAAATCGACATATTTTAGATTTATGGCCATACTTGTGGCAGTTGTTACATTTTCCTCTGAATTTATGCATTTTATATCCCCGTATATCCTGTTTGTTCGATATTAATGCAGATTCTTTTCCATCGTTTTCATATTGAGCCGCTTCTGCTAATAATCTTTCTTTTACTAAATCTGTTGTCAATTCCAAACCACAATTTTCTAGAGCCATGATGAGAGGTTTGAAATAATCGGGAATACTAACGAATATCAATGCTGCTAACACTCCGCTCTTTATTTCAGTATCAATAGCTTTGAGTTGTTGCGCAATTTTCATCTTGTATTCATCCATTCCTGAGCATTCAGAATAGCGGATGAGAACTAGTTGTTCGATGAGAGCTGCCACCCTGGAAAATCCTTTGGATTCAAATATGTTTCTCAAGCGGTCCCAAACTTCTTTTCCTGACTTCAATTCTCGAATTTCTGTGTAAATATGTGTTTTTACACCAGATATTATTGCTGTCAATGCCCTTTTATTATTTTTATCATCAAGTTTCTTTTGATTTTCATCTTGTCCTGTAGATTCAACACTTCCATCAACGTATTCCCATAGGTCACAGTTTATCAAATGAATTTCCATGCTATACTTCCAATCCATATAATTTGCGCTTCCTTCCAATTTTTCAAACGATGGAGGAATTGCAGTATTAGACATGGATGACATTTCTGAATCTATTGTCTGGATCTGTTTTCTGAATACTACTGCGTCTGCTTGTTATATATGTTGTATATATATACACTCCAGATTCCAATCACTTTCACTTAGAATTCTGGGCCTATAACCTTTTGGATTGATAATATCTTACAACTTTTAATGATGCGAAGTGAAAGAATGACGTTTTTATTAATCATCTAAAATCAATATGTAACCATACAAACTAAAGAAAACAACTTCGACAATATAACACACCGTATCATAAAATGTATAGCACACTTCAATAATATTCATATACGAATGTTATTAGTACGGAGCTTGAAATTCTGACGATGTTACTCTTTACTCTTCTGTAAGCTGGAATTGGAATCCCCCGTTACACTATCAAAACTAAAGCTGAAATTACATTCTGGAAGAAAGAAACATTTCTTAAGTTTTGGAAATATTATGAATTTTATATTAAATATATAATTAACGTGAACTTGAAGGCACAGATTATACACACAGATGGGAAGCTCCGCCAATTTTCTTTGATGTTTGGTTTGCCGCTTCATTGGAATAGGCACAGTTGTCAGTTCTAAATTATGTTTTACTCAGGGTTATTATATATACAGAGTGGGCCATTGAAAACAAAACAGCGGCTCTGTAGGTGGCAGGGCCAAATTATATAAAAACGCTCGGACACCTCAACTACATTTTCGAGGGGGACATCGTTTGCGATGAAATTCACCCGAAATACATTCCATCCTTCGGAGCTGTGACTGCCACCCTTAAATTTTTAAATGGCAACACATGGTAAGTGATACCTCATTTGAAAGGTATTTTCCTTCTTAATATCAAACAACAGAAATAAATTAATTCTATTGATTCGTTTTCGAGATATAGGAACTTGAAGTTGGGAAATCACTTTTTATTCACTCAATCAATAAAAACAATATCTGATAAAGCAACTGTCGCAATAATTATTATTGTCAATGAACTAAATGTTTAAACTGTCTACCACCCATTTCCATACAATAGTACAAGTGCTGTTCAAAACAAGACCTTACATTTCGTAGCATTTCTGGCGTTACTCGAGGGCATTCTTCAATAATTCTCCTTCGTAAATCTTCCAGAGATTCTGGTTCGGTTGCAAATATTTTGTTTTTCAAGTGACCCCACAGGAAAAAGTCGAGTGGGGTTAAATCTGGAGATCTGGCTGGCCACTCTATTATAGAGCCTCTTCTTCTAATCCAACTTCCAGGAAACATTCTATCTAAAAACGCCCTGTGCATAATGTGGAGGTGCCCCGTCTTGTTGAAATATCAAGTGGTCTTCATGGAAATGACAAATTCATTCAATAATTCTAAGATGTATAAAAACCCTGGTGCTTGCACTTATACCTGTAGAAGTTTGGGATCGACTTGGCGACACTTGGCCTACTTGATAATAGAGATTACTAGCGTGTCAGATGGCGCCAATTTCGATTTAGTTTCATTCAGTAGCAGGGTTGAAAAGGGAAACATTCTCAATTGAATATTGATAGAAAGATTTTTTTGTGAATTGAAAAATCCACGATTAAAATGAAGTTATTTTTTGTGAATGTCTAACAGAAAACAACTACTTCCCCGGCTAAAGCCACGCTGGACATTGAACTACATCTGATAAATATTCTGAAAAGGCCCTAACTCAAAAGAAAAAATCTGAAATTGAAAATTTGCATTTTCATTCAGATAGTTATTCGATTTTCTATTCCAGTCTTAATTAAGAACTCATAAAGATGAATAAGGCAAAGAAGAATGTTTTCCAAAAGAGAGTACTCAGCAGAAATCATTCGTAACATTGACGCAGGAGAGACATCGCATTCACTAGGTCTTCAATACATTTTTGTCGACGAAAATCTATTTCACGCTTCCACGATCATCAGGAAGACCGGAAGAAATGGGGAACACATTTTCAAGAAGCAATCTCACTTTGCAAAGATGGAAAAAGTTAGAATCATTTCTTTTGGAGAGACACTTTGAAATTAGTGTTTTCTGACATTAAAACCTGTCATGGGGTATGATAGATTGATTTGATGAAAATATAAACAGGATGTTCATAAAATCAGATGTGGAATCATCTGCGACTGAGAGATAAACTTTAGTCACTATCTTCCATCGTCAAGATAACCTCTTGTGGGGTTTTCATGTTGAAAAGGGAAACATTCTCAATTGAATATTGATAGAAATATTTTTCTGTGAATTGAAAAATCCACGATTAAAATGAAGTTATTTTTTGTGAATGTCTAACAGAAAACAACTACTTCCCCGGCTAAAGCCACGCTGGACATTGAACTACATCTGATAAATATTCTGAAAAGGCCCTAACTCAAAAGAAAAAATCTGAAATTGAAAATTTGCATTTTCATTCAGATAGTTATTCGATTTTCTATTCCAGTCTTAATTAAGAACTCATAAAGATGAATGAGGCAAAGAAGAATGTTTTCCAGAAGAGAGTACTCAGCAGAAATCATTCGTAACATTGACGCAGGAGAGACATCGCATTCACTAGGTCTTCAATACATTTTTGTCGACGAAAATCTATTTCACGCTTCCACGATCATCAGGAAGACCGGAAGAAATGGGAAACACATTTTCAAGAAGCAATCTCACTTTGCAAAGATGGAAAAAGTTAGAATCATTTCTTTTGGAGAGACACTTTGAAATTAGTGTTTTCTGACATTAAAACCTGTCATGGGGTATGATAGATTGATATGATGAAAATATAAACAGGATGTTCATAAAATCAGATGTGGAATCATCTGCGACTGAGAGATAAACTTTAGTCACTATCTTCCAAAAAATAACTTCATTTTAATCGTGGATTTTTCAATTCACAGAAAAATCTTTCTATCAATATTCAATTGAGAATGTTTCGCTTTTCAACATGAATACCCCACAAGAGGTTATCTTGACGATGGAAGATAGTGACTAAAGTTTATCTCTCAGTCGCAGATGATTCCACATCTGATTTTATGAACATCCTGTTTATATTTTCATCAAATCAGGATATATTTATTTACTCAGATTTCTTTCTGAGGCTAACTGTGCGCGGGTTCTAATTCTAGCTTTGCTATTGGTTTAAGAGAGACATCTGTCAAACTCCACCAATAGCAAAGCAAAGAATTAGAAGCCTCCGAACATTGCACAAAGAAAGCACTGTCGTGTTGTTTTTCGTATTTTGTACGATTTGAATTTGAGGTTAACTGCATTTTGACAGACGGAGAATTGCAAATGAAATTGTCATTTAATTGCAGAAAATATAAAATTCAATGCATACAATATAATGAACTATGGAAATATCATTATTAGTCAATTCGTCAAGATTTGTACTTGCTTTTGGTACTAAATACAGGCGAAAATTCGAATCTGCGGCTTTATACTGTACTACTAATGAATTGATGAACGAGTGGTTTTTTTAAAGAACAAACTCAGGAATAAGCTAAGCAAGATTTCATATCACAGAGATGGAAAACGCATAGATACCGACAAAACACTGAAAATCATTTCATATAAGATGCTGCAGATGTCAGAAATTAAGTTCTAATATTAAGCGAGAATATACATTATTTTTTGGCGTTGAACCGCATTCAATAGGTTTTTAAAAACATATTCAATTTTACGTCATGGATTGTAGAGTGGTTACGATGGAATGATTTTAAAAAATATCACGTGACTTGTTAAATGTTTATTTTGATATTTTTATTATGGTTGTTTATTTGCTGTTTGCAATTGTGTATTTTTCCATTTGTATTTGTCGTTTCATTCTCTTAACAATCGCGATAGGTATTCGAAATGGATTTCGCAGTGCTGGCACTCATAAACGAATTGAGAGAAGAAAAAAATCAGAAATATTTTCTTCTGGAATATTTGAGAGAAAATTTTGACAATGAAGAAGAAGTTATGGTACAACCTATTACAATGTTTTGTACGAATTTGATTCATATACGACCACCTGATACCTTGCAGCAAACTTTTGATCTAAAATCATGGAAATCGTAAAAATATGTTCAGAGAGTCCATTTCCATTTTACCTCTCAGTTGTTCAGCCGTATCAGCATCCACGGTTAATATCATATCATCAATTTGTATTTGATACATTTATGTTTTATCATTCAAAAACTACCGCAAAACGACAATTGACAGCCTTGCTTGCTTTCAAACCGTCCTCATCCCAACGTTTTGAAACATTGCCAATATTTTTAAAAATATTTATCTATGACGTCACCGTTTCAACGCTAAAATCCAATGTTTTTAAAACATCAATTATTTTTAAAAAGTGGACCGCTAAAAAATACCTCTCGACGAACATTTTTGGATGGCGCCATCTACCACAGAGAGAGATGCTCTGTTGAAGTAACAGGTGGTGTCCCCTCAAAAATCTAAACAATATCGAATCAGTTCATTCACCAGGGTTTTTAGACATCTTAAATAATTCTAAATAAGTTTCTCCTGTCAGGTTACCGTCGAGAAATACTAATACTATTTCTTCGTTTTTATGTCGAGCTTTCGAAATTTTTTATTTTCTTCTTTAAGACGTAAAAGCATGAAATTCAGAAAAAATATTACACAAAAAGAAACATCGGCGTTACAATTTAAAATGACAAGATGGCAGCAAATTTGCTGTCAATTCGCCTTCTTGACATACCCAAGGTTGTTTTAAATATACAACTGAAGGAGTTACGGCATACCTCCATATCGAATGATGACGTTTGTTATGGACCAGAATTGTCAACGTCACAAAATCTCAAAATTAAGCAAAAAATTCGAAGAAATAAATAATAATAATCCACATAACAGAACTTGAAACTCCAGCATTCATAAACACTGCATACGATTTTGAAAGCGAGCTATCAATCAATTAATCATGTTCCAGTAATGTTTTCGACCTACGCCACCTTATGTTGGCAGTTTTGTCCTAAATTCCAGTAAAACATAATTTAGAACTGACAACTGTGCCTTTTCCAATCCAAAGGTTCGCAGTCAATGGAGCGGCAAACCAAACATCAAAGGGAATTGGCGGAGCTTCCTTTCTGTGTGTATAATATGTGCCTTATTTGTCCCTTTCAATGGTTGAGACTTGAGAATAATGTTACAGTTCGCTAGTGAGCTAGTTCAAAAATGTGTACTCAAAATTCATAGCAAATATAACAAAATTCAAGTTTACCTTAATTATATATTCAATACAAAGTTCATAACATTTCCAAAACTTAGAAAACGTATCTTACTTCCAGAATGTAATTACAGCTTTCGTTTTGCACATAGGAAATTATGTCTCTACTAAGGAGATATCTTCAGCTTTTCTCAATTATCTCAGAAACTTCCACTTTTAGGCACATGAAATGATGACTTTTAGAGCCGACCTGATGTCAAACGCTCATTCGTCCATTCACTTAATTGTCCCAAGAAAATTTGGACGAACATATGACCACATACCATCGTAACTACGCCACTGTTTTACGAAAATAAAAAATTATAACTTCAAATTAGCACGTTGATAAACCTTGATTAGTGTGCCAAGTTTCAAATTTATTACTTCAGGAATTTTGGAGAAAACAAATTGAATCCTAATTTTTTTGGTACTTTCCACACCATGTATCTCAGAGGGGATGCATTTTAGGACATAGGTACCTTGATAGCAACTTTTCACATCGAAATGAGGTGAGGAATCTGTAGTCGGAGTTTGTCGGTCTTATTCTGACTCACCCTGTATATATACATATTTTCGACGATTATGAATTATGATGGGGTTCCTTACAGATTTGACCAAAATTTAATCCCTAGTATATTGTCTAGAATTATATAAATGCAAACTCATGAACAATAATTAAATCTCGTGTGGATGTGCAACATGTTTGTCGTAATACACTCCTTAAAATAAGTGTTATTTGGGAATAGCTCACATGCAACAAACACGGTACAACACCGGTGCACGATGCTCCAAAAAGAAAACTTCTAATGACAACACTGAGGTGCATTCGATTATAGACTCCTAGAGTAAAGTATTTGAAGGTTTCTTAAATTTACTCTGGAGTTGGTACTATTCATGTAATATATTCATTCATTTGGAGTTGTTTACAAAAGGTTCTGACATTGGAAATATAGGTTATGTTATTGTTAAAAAAAAACGAAAAATGGCAAAACCAATGAAAGTTGATGAAAACCGGAGAAAAATATTATTGACAATAGCAGTTAACTTTTTTAATTGTAAATTGAATGTTAGTATTTATAGTACGGAATGACAATGATAGATTCGAATGTCTTGTGATGGTTTTGAAGCAGCTTTATTAAAAATAGGTCCTAGGTTAAGAATTCGAGTGGGACAGTATGAACTTGGTAAACCATATGTTTCTCCAAGATTACAACTATTATCAATGAACAGTATTGAACACATACACATAAATAATCTCAATCTTGGGTTGGCTGTGAGAGTGTGAGACATGGCATAAAGAAATTTTCGGTCTCCCAGAGTTGTCTCAATTTTGTGGAGTTAAATAGAGTTGTAGAGTTGTAGTTGTAGAGTTACGAGAGTAAACTCGGTAGTGAATACTCGGGTATTTTCAAACGACAGTCTTATAGTGAAATATACACAACTTTACGATTTTCGAACGCTATTTAGTAAATTATACTCGATGGAGTTGATAATCGAACGCACCTCTGGAGTTTTATTCTTTGACATGTCTATGATTTATGTTTGACATTGACATTTGACATTGTACATTAGACAAGATACAAGATATTTATTTCTTATTTCACCTTTCACCTCAAGACCTCAAGTCCAAAAATTAAAATCTGTTATACAATTTTCAACATCAACATACGAAATGATAAAATTAACAAAATCTCTCCGTTCAGCAAGTGTCGCTAGAAATATAAGGAAAACTTCAAATTACAGTTTACCTCAAGTTGTCTTCCACAACCAACATGGTTCCCAATTACTTTCCTATTTCGATAGAAAGGCTGTCCCTTTATATGGTACACGTTTTTCTACTTATATCGATAAATTACATAATGACTTCGAAAAAGTATGTGAAGAGACACTGGATTCTCTGACTGATTTTTTTGAGAAACTTGTTGAATCAAATAAAGAATTGGAAAAAGCAGACATATCCTATAGTGTAAGTTTAAATGAAATAAATAGATCAGTTCATGTATATGGTATTTTATAGTGGAGAAAAAGTGGATAATTCGCCTATTGGTCGACTAGACTTGCCATTTGGTGATAACTCTCAAATAAGTAGGTACTTGAAAGATAAGAAAATGGTATTTTCCTCCTGTTTTAGCAATAAGAGCCTAAACACATTTTTGTTATTATTAATATACACTATAGGTCTCAGAACCTGTAACAAATCTTATTTTAACAAAAATCTGTCTCCATTTATATTGCTGAAATTTAGTTGTCCTGAAAATTAGTCTTTGTTCATCAAAATAATGTTAGAGGTTAGTTCAATATGTATGTTAGGAGTTGATTAGGCCCAAAAGATATAAATAATAACAAAAAGCGTTTTGAAACGTTTCTCCAAAAGTATTTTAGAACGCCATTGTTTTACTTAATATTTGAGTTCAGGGGACAAAAATTCAAGTACCAAAAAAGGGAAATACCCGAAATATAACGATATATAATTTCTCCCCTTTGAGACCAAAGGTCTTGAGCTGTTTTCTTTTCAAAATATATATTTTTATACATATCTGATAGTTGGAGTCGCACGCCCTTAGAGCTGCCATTTTGTGGAAAAAGTGAATTCATCCTTTTATCTCTGAGATTATTTGAGAGGCTACTCCGGGGCGATGCTTCAGTTGTAATAATTGACTTACCTTGTACTTGCTTGACCTACCGTGTACTAACGAGGGGAAAATATTCTGAAACTGGTGTACAGGTGGTCAGCTGAATTGAATTATTAATATTTCTCCATTTTCCGCCAAGCATTTACCAAGTAACCTTGTAGGACTTTGCAGGATTATCCATTAGAGGAAATCCAATATTTGTCGAGGTACTATCCAAGGTTGTTTACTGATGGATATATTTAACCCACCACATACGGCTTTTGTATAAGTTAGTAGTAATGAACAATTTCAGAATCAAGTAATTTTCCGTCTTTACTGAATATTTCAACTGAATTTTTTGAAAATTGTGTTTGAATTTGCATTTTCTTAGTTTTATCGACACCTTTGATGAATACTCCTATTATCATTTGTGGGTATCATAAATATCTTCATAGTCCATAAAGTGTCCCAAAATAGTCTTCAAGGCAGGGGCGATTGATAGATCATTATAACCTCAAGCATCCATATGTAACAAGAATATAAATGATGAGTCAGAAATTCATCAACATTGTGCATTGTTTTGAACCCATTTAGCAATATCTTCTTCCTTCATCAAACTCACAAGCTGTCTAGCTGGTGAAAGTCCATACTGCTCCTGTTTCATTAAATTTTGTCAGAATGATATGAAAGAAAAGCTAAGTGATTGTCCAGAAGATTATTTCAGTAAGGGCCAGAATAAACCAGGTTTTCTCTTTAATAAATGTAAGTTTGTTGATCATTAATCACAATCAACAATTAAATTGATTTGTTCGAAAATATTTCAATTTCTGAAAAAAATATTTTCAATATTCAATTGAGAATGTTTCCCTTTTCAACAACCATTAAAGTTTTATTGATCTCTTTACTTATTGCAATTGCACTTTGATAGTTATGACAATTATCATCATTCTGAAAAAATGTTTTGGCTTCAACTGTTTCATCATTCATGTTTCATCATTCATATAATGACAAAAATTGGATGTGATATGTGATTTTTCCTGCAAAGTTTAGTCATATACGTTTCATCTATGCACGACTTCTTGACACATTTTATTATGAACAAGTGTTATTTATGAATTAATTGATCTTATTGCTTCTGCACCACGAATGCTTCTGAAATATTGAATAAAAGATTGGTATTACCATATGAATTTTGATATTTCTTTTTACTTCAATGATGGATACCTGCTTACGAAGATGAGTCTAAGAAGCCTTTGTTTCAATGTTCAGTTTCTGTTAATTTAATTTAAAATTATTCCCAGTTTGTGTCAAAGGAGGGTTGAATAAATTTTTTTTTTTTTATTTCTTTGCCATCAATGGTTTTAATACTATTTATTAAAACCATATTGAAAAAAAATATCTCAACTCCCAAAAATGAATATTTTCATCACTGAGAATGTTGGTAATATTGTTTCTATGTCCTAATTGAAATATTTAATTAAATGTTCTAATATTCCTAATATTTTGTAGAGTGGAGTTTTGAACATTGATCTTGGAAAGCACGGAACATATGTTATCAATAGGCAATCCCCTAATAAACAGATATGGCTAAGTTCACCGTTATCAGGACCAAAACGTTACGATTTCTTTCCTGAAGACCATTGTTGGATTTATAAACATGATTCAAAAACTCTACATCAGCTCCTGGAGAGTGAAATCTCTAAGATCTTAGGAGAAAAAATCAATATGTGTAAATGTGCCCACTATAGATTATGATGTATTTATAATATTCGCTGAGGCATGAATTCAAAGTGTTTAGATTCTATTTGCAAAAACCTCTTGGAGACTCGTGGAGAGAGGTGCCTTCTGTGGAAATAAAAATATAATAAAATATATGATATATATGAATTTCGTTCCAACCTGTTTTTCCAACATTGTTAACAATAGCAAAATGTGGAATTTGGGAAATTAAATTTTGTGTTACTTTTGAAAAACTTTAATAAATTCTATAAGGAACTCAATTTCTTTATCTCCATACATTTCCAGGCCTAGGATCTTTCTAAAGAAATCAAGTAGCATTAATTGGTAATGAACTTTTTTGTCCCTAATTTCCCCGCAACTCGTAAAAAATTCTTGTTGTTCAATATGTCTGTGAATATGTATAACACTTGATTTGGAAAATGTGTCATTTATGAGATACATATTCAGTTTGTGGGGCGAAAATATAATGAAAATTCCACTTTTGAATCTGTTAAATTCAGAACTTGAGTCCATTTGTAGTTATTTCTGCAATTAGAACATCTCTAAAATGCAAACATTACATGGAAGTTGCTGTTTTCCTTTTTATACCTACTATATTTTTCATGTTGAAACTGGAATCACTGTAGATCATCTAAAGTCGAATAGTAATAATGATCACGGAACAATTTTTTATATAAAACTTGATGTAAAAACTGTAGTTGTTCAAAAGTGAAAAGGAAATTAGAATATTGACTTTTAAACTCTGACATCCTGTATTTCTGAAATGATATATTTGAGAAAACTGGCTTCCAGTATCATATTTTATGAATATTAACTATGTATCGTATATATATATATATATATATATATATATATATATATATATATAATGTGGAAAAGAAATTTTCTTCTGAAAAATAGATACAAAAAAGGAAGAGTAACAGGTTCTCCTGTAATATAAACATGGATACAAGAAACATATAATCAACGAAGAAATGACTCTATGGTCTACATCTATATAAAGAAGCCCAAAAACTCAAAACTCAGGATATACCTTGTATGGCAAAGGGAGGAATGGTATATGCAAGGCGCAAAGAAGGAGAAACCCCAATCAAGATAAGATCTGCAGACCGAGTAGGTATTCTAATCAATACAGTGGAGTAATCTTCGGGTTCTTTATCAAACATCGAGTATCGACAAATTAGGAATTTCTTAAAACGAATATCAAGTATATGAGTCAATGTTCTGTGATGATATCTCTAATATCTTTAATTACCCTATGAGCGATCTTAATGTAATCCACGTAAATATCAGAAGCATTAAGAAGAATTTTGATAATTTAATAGCATACTTAGATGTACTAGACAAAAGTTTTGATGAGAGAGAGAGAGAGAGAATATACTTTATTATCATAAGAAACCAAATTCTTGTTGACAAAGTTTGCTTACATCTAATATTTTTAAGATATGTTTAGTACATACTGGTCAATGATTAATATAAAGTAATAAGATAATATATGTCGGTTTCCTACTAGTTAATATGTAAAAACATGTATAAATAAAATAGACAGCATATATAAAATAGACAGCAAATACAATATAAAATAGACAGCGAATACAATATAATTACACAAACAAACATGTTATAATTTTATCTGAAACAAATATCGATAACCCGAAATACTTTAGTATACAAGATTATGAAGTATTCTACAACAATAAATGTGAAGGAAGTATAATGTATGTTAGAACCAATTTGGTACTAATCACAATCATTGGAAGTTGCGAGTACAAAATTCTTCGTGTCAATTATGTAAAAATAAGTTGAAATTGGTATCATAAGCGTGTATCGATCACCATCGAGACACCCAGAAAATTGTATTAATATAAAGGATTCATGATTTTTGTGATATTGAAATTTTGGCAGGTGATATCAACATCAACCTATTGGAGACAAACAACCTATATGTAAACAAATATCTAAATGTTCTTAGTGATGAGGGATATAGTAGTGTGATAAATCAAGCAACCAGAGTTGATGGTAGAAGTGCCTCTTGTGTAGACCACTACTTCGTCAAATACAGGCACAATATACATCTATGCGTGGAGTAATTTTGAACAGCCGTATTACTGATCACTACCCCATTCTTTTAAATATCAATGTAGTAAAAGATGAAGCAGAACCTCTGCCAAACAAATATGTTAAACAAATCAACTGGAAAAAATTAAAAATATCTAGAAGAAATTAACTGGTTGCAGTGTCTTAATACTCTAGACCCAAATGAATGTGCCTCATTGATAATTAACGAAATACAGCAATCCACAGCGAAAGCCACGACCACCCAGTATATTAAAGCAAAAAAAAGAAAATTAAACTGTGGATGACGTTAGGCCTAATCAATTCGTTTAGACAACGGGACAAACTAAAAAAAAGGCCACATCCTCACAAGACGAAGTCGCAACTGATAATTATAAAAGATATAGAAAAATGTTGTCTAAGCTCATTACCGAAACAATTTACTACCAACAACTTTTTAAAAACTCTCATTCTGACTCTCAAAAAACTTGGGAAACTATAAAAAAAAGCTACAAATAAACACAAAAAGAATCAAAATATTAACTCTATAGTAACTACAAATAACAAAGAAGTCTATGATCAAAAGGAAATAGCAAATGAGTTTAACAAATATTTCGGTAGCATTGGTAAAAATTTGGCAACAATAATACAAAACTCTCTTATCACCCCCAATACAATAAAGGAAAATGTACCTACTCGAGACTTACTCTTCTTAAACCCTCTAAATGAAACTGAACTCACAGGGATAATATTCTCACTCAAAAATAAAAGCTCATGTGGATAATATTACCACAGATATTGTGAAAAAGAACTACAAAACCTCTTGACACCCCTCACTCATCTGACAATATAATTTTCCACTGGTTTGTTCCCACAAGTACTGAAAAACACACTCAGTCCCAATTCATAAAGCTGGATCGAAAAAAAATCCCTGGAAACTATAGACCTATAGATAAGTAAAATTGTTGAAAAAGCCATTAAAAATCGACTAGTGAATTACTTGGAAACCAATGAATTACTCTCCAAATTCCAATTTAGATTCAAGCCAAATTGTAGTACTGAGAATGCTCTACACAATGTAACAAATTACATTGCCCGAAGTTTAAATGACAACAAAAAATGTCTGACTATCTTCCTCGATCTGGCCAAAGCGTTTGACACTGTGTCACACCCGATTCTGCTGGACAAGCTTGACCACCTTGGTGTAAGAGGACTTAGCAATAACCTTCTTAAATCATTTCTTGAAAAAAGTCAATAAAAGTGAAAGTAGAGGACTCTTTAAGTGAAGCTTGTCAGGTAGAGTTTGGTGTGCCACAGGGTACATTCCTAGGCCCAATTCTATTTTCTATTTATATAAATAGTATAACAAACCTCCTCCCCGACGGCAATGTGATCTGCTACGCCGATGACACTACTACTATTCCAAGATAGATCATGGATTGATGTTTTCGAAAAGGCAGAAAATGCTTTAATCACAATTAAACAGTGACTTGATAATAACTTATTGACACTTAACGTAAATAAGTCCAATTACATGTGCTTCTCCTTCACAAAAAATAAGCTTCCTGAGAGTAAAGGGCTGATAATACACAAACCTGTTTGCAAATCCCTCCATAATTGTAACTGTACACAAAGAATTACTCAAGCTCTAAAATAAAATACTTGGAGTTTTTTTCACTCTGCATTAAAATGGAATCACCACGTCGAATATGTTACTGCAAAAATCAGAAAACTCTATTATAAATTCTACCAATTGAGACAATTGTTAGGGAAAAAAAATACTTTTGAACGTATACAAAGCCTTAGTAGAATCGATATTGAAATAGGGCCTGACAATATGGGGAGCCAGTTGCCAAAACATAATTGAACCTCTAAAGATAGCTAAAAAAAAAATACTTAAAATAATTTGGAATAAACCAAGGCGTTTTCCCAGTTTTCCCGATAAAGAGACAAGGATCTTGAAAATAGAACAACTCTACATAAAAGCTGTCACAAGATGCATATTAAAAGGTAAAATACAGATGAGCAAACTGAATCACCCTACAATAACGAGGTCCTTATCTTGCAGCAACGTTATGATTCCACACACATCATACACAACAATCCAAAGAACTCTCCTCTTTACTGCTCCCAAAATATATAATTGGTTACCTATGACTTTCAGAATTAATAATTACCACAAAATAAAGAAGCAATTAACAACCTGGTTGCTTGATGTAGATACCACAACTTTATTATGACACTATAGATACTTTCGTATTTCACTAGTGATTTCTCAGATAATTCCATGTCTGACACAGTATCATATCGATACACACATATCTCTTTTATCAAATATTATTATCACCTGAAAATACATTTTTAATTATTGTTCTTAAGTTTGAATGTTCAATAGCTTAATTTCCCCAATAATGTGTTACTAGCAAATGATCTTTTTAAGTCTAATCATAAATTTATAATTATATTTGTAAGTAAGTCACACGCACAAAAGGCAATGGCATTTGCATCCTTTGTGCAGTGACGGCTTGAGACTATCTCTGTAGGGGAGTATATAAGCATCCTGGCGGTAAAAGTCCGACCAAATGGCATTGTCATCCTTTTAGGATTTAATTTTTCTGGATTAGAGTATTTTAGGATTCTATTTTAACCAACATGAGGTTTTAGGATTTCATTTTTCTGGCTTGTAGTATTATAGGATTTCATATTTTCATGGATTTATTATCTCATGAAATCATTGAGGTTTGTGAAATTTTCCTGAAAAAATTACTGAGGTTTTAAAATTTTCCTGTAAAAATTACTGAGATTTTAGAATTTTCCTGAGAAAATGACTAAGGTTTTGATATTTTCCTGAAAAAAATTACTGAATTTGTTTCATTTAATGATTTTACTTTCAAGATTCAACGTTAACTTTAAAGTAACTTGAAAATTTATTCATTTCTGAGGTTTTGATACTTCCCTGAAAAAAATTACTGAGGTTTTGATATTTTCCTGAAAAAATTACTGAATTTTGTTTCATTTATGATTTGACTTTCAAGATTTTACTTTAACTTTAAGGTAACTTGAAAAGGTATTTCTTTTGAAATTTGAGCAGTTGATGGCTTAAGATTTATCTCTGTATAGTAAATTTCCGAATAATGGGAAATTAGTTTTGGGGATTAAGGATTTTTTATTTATTTTTTAGCTGCGCAGTGGACGGCTTGAGACTATCTCTGTAGGGGCATTAACCATCCTGACGGTAAAATTCCGATCAATTGGCCAATTTGTCTTTTGACATTTTCTCTCTTTTGATAAATTTATTTTTGGATATCTTTTAAATTCTGGTTGAGTTATCTGAGTGTATTCAGAAACATTTAGTACGTTGATATTTATTGTTGATAGAACACATGAGTATTTTCATTTCATTTGGCAAAACTTTTGGTTGATGTGATAACTGGAGTATAATATTTGGTGGGTTTAAGTACTCAAATTACCTTGTGCGTATGCATTTATCTTGTAATTGGTATATGTGCATATTACCTTTTTGGGAGTTTGAAAGCTCGTATCGTGTTATTGGGTACTTCGAATGTTCCAGCAAAATTATGGTCAATTTTTATGTTCCAGTAAAATTAAGGTAATTTTTGGATACAGTAAAAATTTTGGGTTTAGACATACCTCAAAAATTGTTTGGCATGGACTCTTTGAAAAGGTTAATTTCTGAGCACTTATAACTTTCTACCATCACTTACAAAAAGTTTGTTTTCAGTGTGGTAAATTCTATAGTTTGCACAATTGAATTTATTTCAATTTTTACCTTTACTCGTTTAGTCTGCCATAGTTGCAGAGAGTTGAAGTTTTAGTTGGTACATACCAAAATTTATTATTTGAACTTGTTCAAATTATCTTTTTCCTTCTCTCATTTAGGTTGTTATGAGTACGAGTAGAAGCTCTAGCTTGTAAATATTGGAACTTACATATTTTTTTGAATTATTAGTACCTTTCACCTATTTAGTCTGTCCGTTATACAGGGGGGATAGAAAGTTTTAGCTCAGAAAATGCTATAATTTACAACTATGATTTTTATCATTTTGAATACAGTAAATGCTATAATTTGCATATATGATTTTTATCATTTTTTGAGTAAAGTATTTTGATATAAAAAATTTCAAAGTGCTGCTTTGAAAATTTTTCTGCTCAGAGATACAAAATAATGAGTAGCTCAAGTTGTCTTATTAATTCCAATCTAAGAATCACTATTTAAAATCTTAGCTCCATCTAACGGCGAACAGTCATTAGAGTTGAGAGGAAGATGAGCGTGAAACATTTGACAGTACGATTTGCTATGAAAGGAAGCGACGGAGTGATCCTCGGCCCCCTTAGCTAGTATCTTTGATCGAGATATCTTGTGTTTGAAGGTTGTAGACGATGTGGTAACTTGATTACTCTCGTTTCGGACGTCTATCGTCTTAATGGATTTAAAAGGTTTTCACGACGTTTCGTATGCTTGTATCTGCAATCGTCTTCAGGTGAATACTGACAAGTTTAGGTGCTACTTACCAATTTATATGACTACCGGTGCAATGATGCGTGTAATCCCGCCATGTGCAGTTGTGCGTGTAATTTCGCGCGGTGTGGTGGTGCGTGAAGTTTCGCGCCCCTGCAGCCCGCCAGAAAGAGCAAGCAGTGGTTTCCATACGTTCTTGATCTCAACGCTTGGTTGACTAAAGGCGTTATTGGCTTCGATGTAGACGGCCTTTTTGAACTTTCGTTTGAACCAATGCTCTTCTCTAGGTAGAACACTTGCGTCGTCCCATAGAACTCGATGGTGCTCAGTCCAGGCGTGGTCAGCGATTCCCGATTTTGAAGTTTCTCCACGTTGAGTCCATTTCTTGTGCTCATCCAATCTTACCGATAACGGCCTCTTTGTCTCTCCAATGTAGGAATCTCCGCATTCACATGGAACTTCACAATTCTTACTGATTTCATTTTTGTTGTCAGGTTTGGTCTTGGTCAGGATCCTCCGTAAAGTACTGCCGGATTGTAAGCAGCTCTTGATGTTGAACTTGTTTCCGATCCTTCTGATCTTCTCGGAGACACCTCTGATGTACGGAAGGCAGATCACTGTGCTCTGTTGTTGCTCTTCAGATGTCTTCGTTCTCTGGAGTTGTTTCAATACTTCTCCTAGGAGTTTCTTGGGATATCCATTCCGGTGAAGGTCCTCTCTGGTGTGGTCTAATTCGGCATCTAGTGACTCCTCGTCGTTGCATATGTGCGAGTTACGATAGTGCCTTCGCAGCCCTTGGTTCGGAAAGCACTACTCGTTGTTTGAAACCAATTTTGTGTTGAAAAACTCTTTTTCAACGTTCACCTTTTTGCACAATTAAAGAATTACTTTACTCGATGCTTTTAATGAAAATTGAAAATGCAGGTTACAAGTGACAAAAATGGAATGATCAAAATACATGTCTCAGATAATTTATAACATAAACAAAGAATAAAACTATTATAGTTCTTTCGTTGATTTTCGGTTTACAAGATAATTCTCGGTGTGAGCTTATTCTGCAAAGATAAATCTCGGTAGGAGCTTGGTCTGCAATTTCTCTAGTCGCCATGAAGTCTAGGCGGACTCAGGAACTGGGTGGCAGGGCCGGACTCAAGAACTGGGTGGCAGACCGGACTCAGGAACGTAACTCCTCCCTTCTTAAGATGAAGACTGGGGTAGGTCTGGTTGGCCAGGCTTCATGTCCTCCATATGGGTTGGTTGTTGGCATCGCTTTGAACGGTAATACTGCCATGGAGTATATGGGTAGCAATTTTTGTAGTAAAATGCTACTCCAAAGGAAATAATAATGCATAAAAGAATGCAAATGAGGATAATAATCCATACAGGTAAAGAGCTAACTTGTGGCTCATTAGAAAGTTGGAACTGATGGTGAGATTGTATCATTGAGGTAAGATGTTTGACTTCATCTAGGTTCATTTTTGAAATAGAAATTGGGGTTGATCTCAAAAGTAATTGAGAAAAATTCAAAGAGGGCAATTGGATAATTTTTGTTGGTGATAATTCGACAGGTCCATGTTGGAATTTTTCGCCATTGATGATAAAATGACAAATTTCAGGTGTGGAAATGATATAACTTCCAGGCTGGATCTCGTGGGGGTTTTCCATGGTACAGCTCTCAGTGATGATGATGTTGGTTGCAGTAGAAAACAGGATTGTTTCTGGTGTCAATTGTGTAGATATATTTTATTTGTTTTTGACATTATT
The DNA here is from genome assembly GCA_018342105.1 of Gonioctena quinquepunctata. Taxonomy (NCBI): domain Eukaryota; kingdom Metazoa; phylum Arthropoda; class Insecta; order Coleoptera; family Chrysomelidae; genus Gonioctena; species Gonioctena quinquepunctata. The sequence continues at coordinate 2,148 of JAFIRS010007913.1, read as the reverse complement.
TCTTTTGCGAAAGAAAGTTGTTCATTCAGTTCGTCTCGAATTAATTGATAATTTTTATTCAAATATTGGAGCATTGAATTTATTCTTTCACCATCTTCATGGTCTAAAGTACCAAAAAGCCATTAATGTATTTTTCCACCTAAGTTTATAAGTCCTCTTTTTTGGATGACATGTGGTTGTATAATTTGTAATGAATGGTCAACTTGTAACAACAATGTTTGTGCCTGTTGCATGAGTAAATTTGATTGAGTGCTCAGTGCATTTTTCTTACTGAGAAACTCAATTTGAAATTGTAATTTATTTCTAATATCAACTAATTCAGTTATATTCATATAACTTATAAAAGTATGTTTACTAGTGATTATTCTAGTTAGTTTCATTTCTATAGGCACTATAGGATTAGTTAACTTGTTAATGGATCCATTCATTGGATTCATTAATAATAGAAGGGATGGAAGTAAGAGAGATAATTTCACCTGAAATGAATACCAAAAAAAATTAAATTAATATTTTTACGTTTCTTTATATTATGTTTGGAATATTTTGATGTTTCAGTCCTAATTTTATTTTGTGTTTGGGCTACAGGTTGAATATTAGTGAAACGAGGAGCCAATTTGTCACGAGTTTGTTCCTTGTGATAAACTGTATCATTTGTTGTTAAAATGGGGGGTTCGTGTCGGTTTTTATTGATTTTCTCAACTTCTCTAGTTTTTCGAATATTTATTTCTTCATTGATTTGTTCAAATTTTTTATTCATTGTTTCTTTGTGATTTTGAACATACTCTGATATTATGACTTTTTCAGATATGTCACATGGATCTTTTGAAGAGAGATGTCCAGAAATTACTTCAAAAGGTGTGTATCCAGTAGAAGAATGAATAAATTATTATCATGTAATATTGAGTATTTCATTAAATTTTGTAAGGTTTTTTTTATGGTTAGTGAAACCTTTCAATATAACTATTCGAACTTGGATTTTTAGGTGTGGTAACATGAATATTTATTTCATGTAGTTTACAAAAAATTTTAGAGTTCTGATTATCAAATTCAGATCCTCCATCACATACTATTGTGTGTGGTATTCCATAGCGTGAAATAAAAGTTAATAGTCCGTCAAGTATATTGATTCCATTTATTCCTGGTATAGGGTATGCTTGTGCAAATTTTGAAAATGTATCAATAATTGTTAGGAATTTTTGTTTTGAGATAGAAAGAGCATCTATGTGAATTCTGTCAAAAGGTTTGATTCCTATAGGAATGGGTTGATTCATTAGGTTGTCGTTCATATTTAGATTTTTGGCAAATATTACAATTATTTATATAATTTTTTACATCTCTATCCATATTGTTCGTCTAATCAATAATAATTTCTTTCAAGTGATTCTGGAGTAGCTGATCAGTTTTGTAAATATGATAATTAATTTTGTCAATTTGTTTATTTCTTTCAATATCTTCAAGTATATCTGAACATATAAGTATTCTTGAATTTATTCTTATTATTTTATATTGAGTTATTTAAAAAAATAGTTTTCATGTTATTAATTCGGAAAATGTGAATAATGGGTATGTAGTTTCTACCAAACACAAAGTTGAGCTCTAATCTTTCAAATTTAGATATCCTAGACATTTGAAAAGAAGTCGGATTTTTTTCATAAAAATGTAACGAGTTTTTTTTTATTTCTCATTTGAAAATATTAGTGAACTTTAGAGTTTTTATTTTTATTTTATATATGCTTGGTTATATATGCATTCATCATTCAGGAGGTCTCCCTGGAATGCGACCTAAGATTTTATTTTCAGGAGATCTACCTGGAATGCGACCTGAGATTTTATTTTCAGGAGGTCTATCTGATTTGTGATGTAAAGTTTTTATTTCAGGTGGTCTACTGTATTCGCGCAAGAACATAATTTTGGATTTACCAAAATTCTGCGTTACGAATTCTTTTCTAAAGGCTGGGTATGAAAAACAATGTTCAATTTTATAATTTTTTTTCCTCATTATTGGTTTGAATATTTTTGCAATTTCTAATTGGTTCTAATGGTTTGTTCGTATCGGTTACTCCCGCCACATGGATGGTCCCGCACCACCACAAAATGGCGGTTTCATGAGAGGGGTGGGGGGTGGTGGTTGTATGATGTTCAATTTTA
>JAFIRS010007912.1:0-20887 GCA_018342105.1 Gonioctena quinquepunctata | reverse complement strand
GTATTTCGAAACGACTTGAGAATATACAGGTTATTTCTTTGAAGTAGGTGCAAATCAAAGTATGAATTTCCCAACTATTCAAGTTTTTGCAGAAATTAGGAAAATTTTCAGAACCATCCCAAATGACCACATAGTGCAACAACCAGAAAGAGTTGAAATATGTCACTATGGCTAAAATTACATTTCGTATTCGGGGGGTTGACAAATAGCAAATATTTATTATAACAAATAAAGAGACACTCAACTTTATAAAATTCAAAACTGACATGAAAAATAATCGCATTGACAATTGCTTTCATTGAACTGAATAATCTACGAATACCAGTATATTAAATTGTTTGAGATGCTTATGTTGGTATCACCCCATTTTAATATAATGACATTGCAGATTCAGACAGCGGATACTTGTTGACGTGCTACAAACATGTTATGTTACGAAGTTCAGTAAATATATCTTTCTGCACCAATCAATTCCTGGTATAATTGTTGTATATTTCGAAAGAGTCGTCCTGACTGATCCCTGGACCTAAAGCGTGGGGATCTATTTACTGCTGTTGTACAGCCTTCTATTCAAGTTCCCTTCATTTTTTGCTGTTAGGGTTTTATTCCGTAACCAGAAAAGAAGTATTTGGATGCAAAAATGGGCATTGCTTAGAATTGTATTTCCTAGATCTGGAAATTATGACATAAAACAGTTTTTGGGGCAACATTCAGCTTAGGTTAGGTGTTGGATCAAAATTGACTCGCAAGATTTCACCTAAACATACATACCAACAGAACGAGTTAAATAAAAGCTTGTGAAAATAAGTCATTTGAATGGAAATTAACATTTTCACTTTAGATTTTTTCTGTTATCTGTTTCTATTAATAATGTTTTCCTTTCAACAATACTTATCTTGAACAAAAGATCTACGAAGTTCACAGTGGACCAAGGCAGAAGATCAACTCCTGTTCATTAATCCTAATCTTGAATGAAATAACTATGGCGACTTACTTTCAGTGGGTGATGATTCCAGATCTGAATTTATGAATGATCTAGTTCGTAATTTCGAAACAAATATCGCAATGATTTGTGTAAACGCAATATCATAAACAATTTAGTAGCTCCTGAAGGTTTATTGAAGAGTTATTTGGTATGTAGTCGACACAGTGACGCCATTGAGAAACACTGGGCTTTGAACTTTCACAGGAATTCAATATCAGCTGGTTATCATTGAACTATAGTTTGATATCCATTCGTCTCAAGAATTGAGTCCAATGTAAAGTTGGCATTGAATGTTTGTTCGAAAATTGCACTAGTGATAGAACCACAATTTTTGACAATCAATAATGTACACACGTATAGTCGAAATAAAAATATTTTTTTCCATATCTTGATATAAAAAAAAGAAAGATTATTTTTTGACTAAATCCTTTACCAGAATGATAATTATTTAGATAATGAATAGTAAGCATAAAATAACAAAACCAATAACATTTTGATGACGGTCGAAATAAGCTAAAAATCATGTTCGAATATTATCTTATGTATCACAAAAATGGATTCAGGATAAAAAATCATCACGGAAAATTCCATAATATATATTTAGAAATGCGAAAATATATACAAGGTTTTATACAAGTACACTAAAAATAATTTCTCTAGATATGTAACGTAGATCAGCCAGAGTAACAGATTCAAAACTTCCAAGTTTCGAATCGGACCGAAATCACACATCTAGACGTCGGATTGACCTGAAATACTGAAATTTTGCAGGCGTCTATGATTCCGGTGACAATGCAATATAATATAATCTAAGTGTATAGTCACTGGATAGTCTCCAAATGGAAAAACTTGATTGGTCCAGGCTAACAGGGAGAGTTACTCGAATATTAATGAAATTTTCACATCAAATGCCAAGACTCAATGTCGTCATTACTTATATGTTCGATTTTAAGAGTAAAAAATAGAAATAAAATTATTTATTTTAATTCGTGAAGATTTTGGATCATAATAAGGCTTTCCAGTAAAAATATATATGGAAAAACTGGATTGTCACGAAATTCGTGTTTATTTTACGAACTTTTTTTTTCGTCCATTTATATAGAGTTAAAAATGATCGAAAACACCAAAATAAACTACCGAATTCAAACGATTAGAGGGAAACCGTGTTACATCAGTGCGTGAATGATTTTGATTGATAACACTCATGTTGTGCTGCTGATAACATGAACAAATCTTTTATTCGGATTATCCGTTGTATTTCGGAAAATCGGAACCAAACATTTTTTTACAATATTGTTGCCACATCAGCAGTTATATTTTCAGTTCTAATATCACAAGAGAGCGAGAATAAATTGAAAAGAATTCGACAGATCCTCGAAAACTTGTTTCCAGGCAATAGACACGAGAGTCCGAATGGATCGAGTGGCTATTGCCTAATGGCAACAAGTTTGAGAGAAGATCTGGAAAATTATTATCTAATTTATCGAACTCTGGTGTGGTATTCTGTATACAATCACATACACCCTCTCTATTTATATAATTTTTTAATTATTTTTGCCATTTTCATACAAATTATTGCAAATTGATGACAGACGTCAAAGCTGATATGTCGGTACTATTTAGTCAAATCTGACGTCGTCAATGTTATTTTCAGTTGTAATATCACAAGAGAGTGAGAATAAAGTGAAAATAATTCGACAGATTTTCGAAAACTTGTTTCCAAATGGCAAAAAGTTTCAGAAAGAAATCTGGACAATTATTTTGTACTTTATCGAACTCTGGTGTGGTATTCTATAGATTATTTTTTGATGTTAAGATCATAAACACATTTCCTCGCACAGTGACACAATATACTCAATCGGTTTCGATACATTTTTTACTTTTCATACGCATTGATGACAGACGTCAAAGAAGAAATATACGTTGGACTATTTTTCATGTTAAACTTCCTATATCTAAATGTAACAATTTCCGATTTTTGTTAGATTTCCATATACAAAAAATAATAGGTCAGGATGGCTATGGTTGCAACAATATTTGTGTCAACTTTGACTTTTCATGCATTGTAGGTATTTTTGACTGATTTTAGTTAAAAAAATCTCACCAATTAAAAGCAACAAATGAACCAACAACGAGTTTGAATGTTTTTTTTTCATGGTGGAAAAGACAACTATATATAATTAACTAGGTATTGACGAATTGTCAAGCGCCTTCCCGAGGGAAGAGTTTGTTTGAAACCTTCATACCAAATTCAACGAGATCATTGAAGGCGCAATTTGGCATGCAATCGACAATTCGAATGCAAAACGAACATTTTGAGAGCATGCCTGTAGTGATATTATGTGAACGCAAAAACGGACAGTCGCCAGGTGAGACTGGTTACATCTACCTACTTTGCTACCATTGAGGGACGGAAACTCGACATGATGATTTTCGCAAAATAGTCAACCAGCTGAGGGGTCAGCATGTTCAGCAGTCGCATACATTATTTAATGAATTGAGCAAGAGCACCGATAATAGCCGAACGATTTGTATATTAGATAATAAAATCTCGTGAACACGTGTGCCTGTGCGCGTCAATTAAATATCTTCGAATTTGAACAAAAAACGCTCAACCGTTTTTTGACGCTCAAATAATCTATTGTTGCCAGAGAGACGAATCGAATCATTTTCATATTTGGAGAATGATGTGATATCCCTCAGTTGAACGAGTTCAATTGATATCGAACATACAAAATGTTAATTTCTTGAGTTCAGCAACTCATAATGACTGATAAATGAAAAAGTTTAGATTTTTCGATAAAGGTCATAAATAAAATTTTATAACTCGCCGAGTACTACTTAGAACTCCCATCAGAACTGTTCTGGGATTCCTTTCTGCCTTCATTTAAAATGTGGGTTTTTCGAATTTTGCACCTTATGATAGCTGATAAATTAAAAAGTTTTGTTTTATCGATAAAACTCGATCAACATATTTTGTAGAACTCGAAAGGTGCTACTCAGAACTTCCATCAGAACTGTTCTAGATTCCTTTCTGTCTTCATTCTAAAGGTGGATTTTACGAATATCGCACCTCATGATAGTTAATAAATTGAAAAGTTTAATTTTTTCGATAAAACTCGATTAACATATTTTGTAGAACTCGCTGAGTGCTACTCAGGACTCCCATCAGAACTGTTATGAGATTCCTTTCTGTCTTCATTCTAATGGTGGATTTTTAGAATTTCGCACCTCATGATAGGTAGTTCATAAATTAAAAAGTTAAATTTTTTCGATAAAACTCGAATAACATATTTTGTAGAACTTACCAAGTGCTACTCAGAACTCCAGTGAAACTTTTTCAGAGATTCCTTTCTGTTTTCATTCTAAATGTGATTTTTCGAATTTCGCACTTTATGATAGCTGATAAATTGAAAAGTTTAATTTTTTCGATAAAACTCGATCGACGTATTTTGTAGAACTCGCCTACTGCTACTCAGAACTGCCATCAGAACTGTTCTGAGACTCCATTCTGTCTTCATTCTAAAGGTGGGTTTTTGGAATTTCGCACCTTATGATATCTGATAAATTGAAAATTTTGATTTTTTCGATAAAACTGGATGAACATATTTTGAAGAACTCGCCAAGTGCTACTCAGAACTCTCATCAGAACTGTTCTGAGATTCCTTTCTGTCTTCATTCTAAAGGTGGGTTTTTCGAATTTCGCACCTTTGATAGCTGATGAATTGAAAAGTTTTATTTTTTGATAAAACTCGATACACATATTTCATAGAACTCGTCGAGTGCTACTCAGAACTCCCATCGGAACTTTCTGAAATTCCTTCTGTTTTCGAATTTCGCACCTTATGATAGCCAACAAATTGAAAATTTTTATTTTTTCGATAAAACTTGTTGAACATTTTTTAAGATCTTACCGAGTACTACTCATAACGCTTATAAGAATTGTTCTGAAATTCCTTTCTGTCTTCATTCAAAATGTGGTTTTTCGAATTTCGCACCTTATGATAGCTGATAAATTGAAAAGTTTTATTTTTTCGATGAAACTCGATCAACATATTTCGTAGAACTCGTCGAGTGCTACTCAGAACTCCCATCAGAACTTTTCTGAAATTCCTTTCTGTCTTTATCCTTAAGGTGGTTTTTTCGAATTTCGCTCCTTTTGATAGCTGATAAATTGAAAATTGTGTTTTTTTCGATGAAATTGGATCAACATATTTTGAAGTACTCGCCGAGTACTACTCAGATCTTCCTTCAGAACTATTCTGATATTATTTTCTGTCTTCATTCAAAATGTTTTTTTTTCTAATTTTACACCTTCTGATATCTGATGGATTGAAAAGTTTCTAGTTTTTAATAAAACTCGATTAACACATTTCAAGAACTCGTCGAGTGCTACTCAGAACTCCCATCAGAACTTTTCTGAAATTCCTTTCTGTCTTCATCCTAAAGGTGGGTTTTTCGAATTTCGCACCTTTTGATAGCTGATGAATTGAAAAGTTTTATTTATTCGATAAAACTCGATCGACGATTTTGTAGAATCCCGAGCGATTCACAGAACTCCCATCAGAAGTGAAATATCTGTTATTTTTTCTTCAAAATATGGTTTTCGAAAGTCAATCATAATATTTGTATTTTTTTACGACATCTAACAGTTATTATCCATGAGTCAATATACCCTTATAAAATTTTCAAGGTTTCTCTATTTTCTATTTGGGGCCTGCGCTCTTCTTTTATCCTGACAAACAATTGAACATATCACAGTGATTATGACAGTTGGCAACCCTATATCAAATATGAGCAATACAGAGAATGGCTGTTCAGGTATGGAGCTTTTACTGAATATCAATTATTTGTATGCGTTTATTTAACTGAATTATACTTGAGTTTTATAATTATATCTATATTGTATTCAATGATATAATATGTGTAATGGATCGATAAATATCTTCAAAATATATTTCATTCTAATCGATTGAGATTCATTTTCTACAAGGTCATGCTCATGATTTTCATCTTCTTCATGGTGTTGATAATTCTGTTTGATGTCATCCGATAGAAATGGTGAAAGAGAGAGGAGAAACTGCTCCATATCACATTTTATCATCTCTTCACAGAAAAGTTCAAGGCTCCTTCACTGAATTTGTCACTTTACTGTGTCTCAGTTCACAAAATGAAGGATTGAAAGAGCATTTGGATCTACTTCATTCAATAAATCTTACTGAAGTTCGAGTTCATATTTGGTGAAATTTGTGGATTCTGTCCCAAGTATGTTATTGTATATATGCCATCCGAAAAACTTATACAACCAATATCATATTGATGATTTGAATGGAATTTCCTACCGTCATCATGCAGTGTAAACCAAATAGATTCACCGAATCGAGTTGTACAAATCATCATATCATTTATGATGAAAGCTTTATTAATTGGAAAAGATGATATTGCTTCTTGTTCCAAAACACCCATCTTCTGTTCAACTATGATTTTTTTTAAATCAACTTCAGAAAGAGATATAGTGAAGATTTGATAAAATGTAGATTATTTCCACTAGATAATACACTCACTGACTCAACACTTCGTTATTGGTTAACTGTTAGTAATATATGTATTTTCTGATTTCGTTGAAATGAATTCGGGTATTTTCATTAGAGGCAATTCCCCCACCCAATATGATTCGATGAACATTCATGAAGGTCACACTCTGTGGAAGGGATTAACGCATTAGTCGACCATAGTGAAACGCGTGCGAACGAAACGGTTATGTACTACCCACTGGAGAGTCCACAGTGTGGCTCACTCCTCAAGAGGAAGGACATACAGAGGTCACCTTGAATAATTTACAGGACACGTATGCATTGCACCGTCCACAAAATTCGTCATATCGTAATCAAGGCCAAACACCAACACAATCGAGGTCAAGGCTACACACCCTATGACCATGCTACATACGTGTTCAGGGACACATATGTCGTCATAGTGGTGGGGGGAGATCCAGAACCGGCTCAAATCTCCTACTACAAGTGATGCTAGAATCGGTTTTCTAAATTTTTCAGCGGCTTAAGGAAAGAGGTACTGTACACACCTTGTACGCTACTGTGGAAACATTTTTCTAATAGAGCACTGAATATATGGAATATCCCATCAAATTCCAAATAAAAATCCCAGAATATGTGTACAAATCTGAATGCATGATACGCTTCTAGATGCCATTGTAACTAGGGGATGCCATTACTTCAAAATAGAAAACTCGATATCTGAAAATATACCTTTCATTTAATTGAAAAAAAGATATTTAAAAATATGAATTGATTAAAAAAAAATGGTCATTTCCAAAATGTCACGTCTCTGATCTCACATGAAGTTTTTTCAGAAATTGCACTCATTTTCTTATATTGAATGCCTATAAAAACGATATTGAGTTAATTTTTTCGTGTTGATATTTCCCTATGATAACAATTCTAATGAAAAAGGTAAGACCTGGTTGATTATGTAAGCGTGAAGGTGATATAATATCTCGAAATAGAAATTTTTCTAATTTGGTCTAGGAATTTTCTACTCATATGTTATGGAGGTTTTTCAATCGAAGGAATTCGATAGAAAGCTGGTAAGAATGGTAGATGGTCGAATATCAGAGATATAACCTCATTTATCTTACTTAACCTAGATTTTTTCCAAAACTTGTACCATATGAAAATTGATGACATCGTGATTTTTATCGTTTGGGAATTCCCCCCATTCGGAAATTTGATTGGAATCGAAGAAGAAACCTCTGGATGACTATATTTTCTAATTTTCTACCATTGTTTATTATAAGAGGTTATTTGATACGATACATTTGATGTACAGCATGAAAAAATGCAAAATGGTCGGATTCATTTATAATTTCATTTATCCACACTGACGTGAATTTTGGAAAAAAAAATGAAGTCCCACCCACAAATCGATTTCACCATAATTGTAATCGAGTATCTGATCCGAAACTCTGGTTATATAGAAAATCAGACCATCCAAATAACCGCGAGAGTAGAAAATTATTAGAACAGATTGGGAAAAGTTTGAGATTTTATCGAATCACCACGGATAATAGACATGAGAAAAACGAATGTGAAGAAATTTCAATTTTAACTAAAATTTGTTAGATTAGACAAATGACGTTTTATCCCAAAAATTTGACCATTTCCAAGCTTTCCATCGAATTGCTCATATCAAATGTCTCCTTATCAGTACATAATTTAACGAGCAATTCCACTTATCAAATATCATAGGTAATATCATATGATATATGATAAACATAAACATTTTTTGATCACATTTGGAAAAAGTTTCAGATTGTGATTTTAGCTAGGCTCTTGCATATATAGTGAAACAGTTTCTTCTTTTGATCACATTCAAGGGGACATTCAACATGGGAAATATGATGGTAATTTTTATTTTATTGGCCTTTGAAAAGACGAAAATAAGTTGAATTTCTCGACATCTCGGAAATCTGACTATTAGTTTTTTCCTATAAAGTGACTTTTGTCCCGAAATAAATACATTTTCACCGATCCGAATAAAAAACTATCCCTTATTTATGTATTTATTTATTTATATCTTGAAATTCCAACATTTGACACTTTGTCCCTGAATTATTTGTAAATAAATGATTTAGTTGAATTGTATCAGATAGAATATATTGAAAAGTAAATATCGATAGGAATCAGAAAATAGTGGGTAATTATAATGAAAATCCAAATGCAGAACGAGTTCCATAGAAAAATAGAACTAGCAAACAGATCAAATTAAGGAACGCTATGCAAAGTGGATCAAGGTCGAATACTTTCCAATAGACAGAACGAACGAAAATGCATATTGTAGAAACTTTTGAATAGACACGGCAGATACTTAATTGAAATCCAATTTGAAGGAAAAAAGACACTTCACTGAATGATTTTCACAAAATTGGATTTACAGAACGTGTTTCACTATATAATAGCTTCTTCAGGTATTATCTCCTGAAGAAGCTATTGTATAGCGAAACATGTGTCGTGGTTTTGTAAACCAATTTGATGGAAATAATTCAGTGAAGTGCCGTTTCGCTTTATTGTACAAACATATGTCGATGACCGACCAATCATTGCTGCCTTCAAATAGGTAGACGCATAGCAAAAATGGCCTCTCCTGGTTTTGCGCTCACATATTCTCACTGCAGGCATGCTCTCAATGTGTTCGTTTTGCATTCAAATTGTCGATTATATGCCGAATTGCGCATTCAATGATCTCGTAACATTTTCAAACTCACTTCTTGGGTATGTAATCAAAAATTCAAATGCAGATCGTTGTATTCATTTCTAGTTTTTCAATTAACACTTTGAAAGCTGTCATCTTTTTAAATTGTTTGGAAGTGTTTTCAGTTGCTCGAAAAATGAGGAATGATCAAGATCGTTTTATCGAAATATATATCATGACATTGTTAGAGGTACAAATCCAGGTCTTAAAATTCTAACATCACGCCGACAATCGGCCAACATTTATTCGCCCTAACGTAAGGAGTACTGCCAATTCTGTCAATTCTTAAAAACAATAGGATGTTTATTTCACGACAAACTGGTTACGATTGTTACAGATGCGGACTCGGAAACATGTTTGAAGTAAGAAGGGTTGAACGGAAGAATACCCTGCAGTTTATATTTTAATTATGATAAATTTTCATTCATGATGACATGGCGGCGCTAGGTTTTTTGTGTGGTCCTTTCGTTTATGTTTCTCCTATTCAGTTAATATAATCATTGTAAATGTCATTGAGTTTAGGTTTATCAGCTAGATTTCAAAAAATGTATTTACAGGGTTTCATAATTGAAAATCAGTTTTACCTCCACTGAAACAGAAAGTACCTTATGAATCAATTGAAAGTACCTCTATATTTCAAATGGACTTTTTTACAATTTCAAGGCATATATGGTTCAAATATATATCCTTCAATTTGAGTTCTATTGATGCCCAAAATGTATAATCACGTTCTATTCTTACCAACAATACAAGAACAGCAAAAATACTGCTCTGCACACTAATTGCTTCGTACGTGCCGAGGGATAACCGATAAAAAAAGGTGAAAGAGATATTTCAAACGCAGGCAAATTTTCAAAACTATTTTTCGTTCAGCTCGTTTGATTTTTATCATAATGCAAAGTGGCAAATGAAAGAATGACCAAAATTAACTAAATATGCGGGTTTCAGATTTGTATAATTGGAAAAATTACAAATTTAAAATTAGGTTTCTTATTTCAATTACAAAAATAGGGTCTAATTGGAAAATTTAAAAGCAGCGAGGTGTTTGAACATATGTTGTCAACTAAGTGTAGGGAAATATTCCTATGGCAATCAAAGGGGAATAATGGCATAACGTTATTACATATGGAGGATTTTCAGCGGTAGAAAGGCCTTAGTGATGATTCGGTTGTATATCCCACATCTGATATGAAAAACACCCAATCTGGCCTAAACAAATCCATTTGACTAGTTGAAGTTAGTCCATGAGAGATGAAAACAACAAATATATCTGCTACCTACACCCTTTTTTGCCTTACATCTGGAACTGAACCAATTTCAAGTGAAATTATGTTGAATGGAAATTAACTATGGAAAATTCTCAGAAATTTCTGTTTACATGAATATCTTGGAACCTCTCTTTTTTTTATCTGATAATATTATCGAGATCCCCAATCATATTTTTTCGGAATTGGGTGCATCTAACCCCCCAAATTCCCCATAGTAACAAAACCTCTGAACCAAGTTTATGGATATCAAAAATAAACTTTATTTCGACAAAACTAAGTATAAATAAAACATTTACCGTGACAAACTATGAAAGTAATACATTTTCTGAACTAAAGCACAATCTCAACAAGTAAATCCGTTGGAAGAAGTAGATTTCACAAACTATTGCTGACAAATTAGTAACGTTCTGACTTGATATGTTTAGCTTGTTCTTTTGTCACAGATTAGCTGTTCTGTAATAATATAACTAGAAAGAGAATAACTGATGAGTTATATGTGTCAAATGAAGATGAACTTTGAGAGCTAGCATCCAATCCACACGAACGAACAAACCTCAAATGAATGAAGCAACCAAAAATTTTTAATTTATTGAGGAACATCAACAAAATTTACGTCGATTTTCTGTTTTGACATACATCTTATAGAAGAACTCTTCAAATAAAATTTGTTGAACTCAAAAAGTTCCATCCCATCAAACAACTATTTTTTCAATATTGGTGGGGAAATGAAAATATTAATATTTTTTCACGTATTTCAACAGACGACATTTCGATCAAAGTTTGTAATTCCCTTAACCATTCAGTGGAATCAGTAGACGATTGAAGTATATTCATTCATATAAATTTTGATGTTTTTTAAAATAAAAATTCTAAGCATTTTTTGTTTTCCCTGTATAACACGAGAAGGCGAGAGTCCCTGTCGATTTTTTTCGACCAATGTGCCCAATGCTCTTCAAAATAGTTACCTTTTCGCCCATTTAATCGTCTTCTTATCTCTTATGGTTTCGAATATTTTCGAATATAGCAATGTTAAAACATGATAAAAAAAACGGAGTGTATGTATTTTTCCTGGAAGCATTGCAGTTGATAAAATAAACATAGCATTTGGAAAATAACGGGCAGTCTGAACTACAGCTCAGGAAGATTGATTTTACTTAACGCATTTTCTATGATAATGTTGATTTCTACTCATGTAAAACAGGTTGGACTCTAAAAAACGTATCAAGTCAACAAATATGTAGTATGTTTCACGATGGATTTGAGTCGATAAAATTACTGCAAGTTCTCTTCCGATTTACTGGAATGAAAATGGTTGAAAGAAGTACCTATACATTTGACCTATCCATCAACGGAACGCTCCCTGACTATATTAACGTTTTTGAGGTTCTAATCAGGTGAATATCAACTTATTTTCACTTGAAAGTTGGTGGACCTTGAAGACATTCTGCTAATGTGAGTTTCCTGGGACTTTCATAGTACCTATGTTGGAAGTTGATAATAAGTAATTTCCACCCATGCATTTTGTCTATGGAGTTGATGGATCTTAAAGGAGATTTGTTGGTCCCAATTACGGTTTTCACAACCTTTGAAGTTATGACGATCTTAATTAATTCATCAGAAATAAGTAAATTTAGACATTTTGATTTTTCTATAAGTTCGGATATTTTCTTATTCGCTTTGTGGATACCTATCAATATAACCCATTTCTGTCAACATAGAAACTCATCAACCCGTGATGCTTTCACCTCACTAAAATATTCTAATTTACATTTTTCACTGTTCACTTTTGAAGTTTTGTTTTTTTTTTTCGACTTCTCCGACCGTCAGCCACTGGTTTATTTTTCAATGTGTGTTTTTCAATGACAATGTGATTTTTCAGTTGAATATAAAAGTGAATGTCAATTTATCTATTCGCGTTTTGAATTTTTTATTTTATCGTATTTTTTATTCTTCCGAGTGCCCTTTCCTGGGTTATATTTCCAATGTGTATTTGTCGAATTATTCGAATTTATTTCTTATTTCCATTCATTTCGAATTGCAGAATATATCATATTATCGGAAATATTCGGTATTTACGATGCAGTAAAATGGCCGCTACTTTCATGCAGGTGTTTATTTATCATTTCTCAATCTGCAGAGTCAATAATATCCGTTCCAGTAATTTCAGAGATATCTTAATATATTTGTATTTTTTTCATTCTTTTTCTCTAATACATATATTACAAACCTCTACACGCAAACACTTAGCTGAATTTATAGCTAGTGCATGGTCTACCCCCAGTAATATTTTAACAGGTTACCCCAAATGATATAATATTGATATCTGCTGATACATCCATGCAAAATTTTCCATTTCAATTACAAAAGATCCATTTTCAAAATATAGGACGAACGTAAATATGAGCGTTATATTAACATGAAATTATGAGACAACCCAAACCATTACCACTCTATCAAGCGCCATCTGTTTTCGAGAAGCTCCATCCAGTTACATATCCAATAATCACACCATCGTTTAAGACAATTATTATGACCACGCCCAGACCGCGCCCACGCTTTCAATGTGTCGCTTGTATGAACATATATATATATATATATATATATATATATATATATATATATTGTTTCTGTATATTGAAATTGCTAATTATTTTTGGTATTCTTTGTGAGCCAAATTGATATGATATAAATAGATATTTCTGCCCCTGTATTGTATGCTGTAATAATAATTGCCAGCGAACGTCACTGTTCTCTCGTCACGCTACCAACAATTATTATTTTCCTCACCACGGCTAAGCAACAGTTGGTACGCCCTTATCTCAAGGTGGCGGTTCAAGGCAATAGAGACACTGCCACTGCTGGCTAACTTCAGTTTATTGAATGGTCTTTGGTATGTTATTGATCATTGTGAGAAAACAAACAACAAAATATCAAAAAGCAATTATCTCCTTTATTCAGGAAGACTTCTTCTTCTTCTTCTTCGCACAAGGTGGGCTGGTTCCGAAGAACCCCGTACACGTAGGCCTCTCTATTTGGGCCCATTGTGCGCCCACTTGTTCTGAGAAACTCAGCTGGGCATGCCGATTTCTTTGACAAAATTCAGCAGCTTCCTCAGCTGAATCTCCTTGACGTCCTCTGGGTTCAGAATTATGCTCCCAAGGTTGATCTCCTTCTGGTGCACCAAGGCTGGACACTCAGTGAGGATGTGCGACGATGTCTCGTCATCTTCCAGGCACCATCTACATAGGGGATCATCTGTGATCCCGATGAGCTCCATGTGCCTGTTCAGGTGATTATGTCCCGTTAGGAGCCCAGTCACAGTCTTGATGTCCCGTCTGTTAAGTGACAGGATCTCTTTAGACATTTTTTTCCTTGGCTCCTTTATGTGGAGCTTTGATTGCCTCATGCCTGGCGCCTCTTGCATGTTTTAAGGAACTGCTTTTGTAGCAGTTCCTCCATGTTTGAGATTGCCAGGCTGCTGGGTATTCCCAGGATGGGTTCAGGTCCAATTGGGGTTTTTCCCGATCCTATCTTGGCTAATCTGTCAGCATCCTCGTTCCCAGGGACACCTGAGTGTCCCGGGACCCATATGAGGCTGACTTTGCTTGTTTTCGATAAACTTTCTATGGCGTTTCTACACTCGGACACCAGTTTGGATACAATCCTATTTCCGCCTAACGCCATAATAGCAGCTTTGCTGTCCGAGTAGATGGCAGTAGGCCATCGACTTTCATTGTCGTGATTTTCCTGGACACAGGTGAGTATAGCATATACTTCAGCCTGGAACACTGAGGCATATTTGCCTAAAGGAACTGAGATTTCTCTCTTTGTTCCTTCTTCGTAGACCCCTGCGCCGGACATTCCCCCAAATCTTGATCCATCTGTGTACCAGGTTGATCCTTGGTTTGAAGGTGTGTCAGGCACATTTTCTTTCCATTCCCCCCTTGTGTGGATGGTTATAGTGGGTCCTTTTCTAAAATCCAGAACAGGCGGGGTGCTGTCTCTTTCCATTAATAGAACTGGACATCCTTCCTTTGCCCTGTTCCAGATAGCTGAGTGTCCATGGTCTGCCTCAGTACCGATCCATTGGCTTGCGCCTTTGAGTCTGTATGCAGCACGCATGGCTTCATGCTCAATGACAAGGTGCAGAGGTGGTAGTCCTAGTAGAACTTCTAGAGCTCTAGTAGGCGTGGTCCTCATGGCACCTGTTATTCCTAGACAAGCCAGTCGTTGTACTTTATCAAGTTCATTTCTGGACTTGCCCTTTGTAGTACCGGTCCACCAAATGATGGATCCATACGTTAGTATCGGGCGAATGATCGCCGTGTATATCCAGTGTAGGGTTTTGGGTGTCAAGCCCACGTGTTGCCGAAGGCTCTTCTGCATGCCCAGTAGGAGCAGGTAGCCTTCTTGGTTCGATTTTCAATCTGTTCGTTCCAGGTCAGCTTGGAGTCTATGATGACTCCAAGGTGTTTGGTCGACGCTTTATACGGAAGTGGTCTTCCTGAGATTAGTATCTCTGGAAGAGTTCCCATTTTGCGTTTCTTGGTGAAGAGTACCAAGTCCGCTTTTTCCGGGTTGACTCTCAGCCCCCCGGCAGAACACCACTGTTCTACTCTGCCAAGAGCTTTCATAATGTTTTCTCCTAGCAGGTTTACCGGTTGGTCTTGAGCCAACATGACTAAGTCATCTGCATACGCTTGTGTATACAGTCCTGACTCATTCAGTTCTGTAAGAAGCTCGTTTACTACTAGGCACCATAAAAGGGGTGATAAAACTCCTCCTTGTGGACACCCCTTGATACCTTGGCAGCTAGGTTCTCCCGTTTAATTCTGCTGTTACCACTCGTTGTGATAGCATAGCTTTGATTCACCTAATGAGGGTGGGATCGATTCCGTGCCGCGCCGCAGCGTGGCAGATAGATTCAAATGACGTATTGTCAAAAGCTCCTTCAATGTCGATGAAGACCATTGCGGACTGTCCACTGGCCAGTACTCTCTCTATCCTATATACAAGGTGGTGGAGAGCTGTGTCGTGGACTTTCCTGTTTGGTAGGCATATTGTTGCTTGTGCAGTGGGTTGCACTGCAGCGATTGTTCTCTGATGTGCCGATCTACCAGCCTTCCGAGCGTTTTCATGAGAAAGGATGTCAGGCTGATAGATCGGTACGCCTTGGCCTGGGAGTAGTCGGTTTTCCCAGGTTTTGGAATAAATACGATCTTTACTGGCCTCCATGCCCTGGTATGTAGCCCATGATCGAAATATTCTCATGATCAGGAGGATGATGCTATCCAGTCCCTCTTGGAGAAGAGCCGGAAATTTGAAAGGTGAGAAGGATTATACAGCCCATCTTACCTTCTCATACGTCACCACTCTTGAGGCCGTTTTGTAGTCCATCTGAGATTTTCTCATAGGGCTCGTCCTCAAGGGTGGCAGAGGGGTCGGTTCTGATTCAGGGAAGTGTGTGGAGATCAGGTGTTGTAAAGTCTCCTCCGCTGATGTAGTTTCCTTCCCATCAGGTAGGGACAGTGTACCCACTCCCTCCCCCGGATCTTTTGAAAGAATTTTGCAGAGCCTTGCTGCTGAGGACATTGTGTTAATGTTCCCGCAGAAGGCACGCCAACTATCTCTCTGGGATTGCCGTATGGCTTTTTTGTACTCTCTCTGGGCAGATCTATAGTTGTCCCAGTAGAATGGTACCTGCGTTCTTTTTGCCTTGTTTAGAAGCTTTCTTGTTTTCCTCCGGTGGTCCTCGATTTCCGAGTTCCACCAAGGCGTTCTTGCATTGTCTGTCCTCTCTTTGAGAGGGCAGCTGTTTTCGTACAAGGAAGCTATCGCCTTGTTTAGGTACCCCACTGCGGTATCTATCTCGGCTTCATTCCCGTACTTTAGGTAATCCTCTTTTCCTTTTTGGTTTCTGTATACTTCCTTTTCCGATAGGTTTGGGTTATCTATCTTGAACAGAATGTGTCGATGGTCCGATAGGGACTCATCCTGTGACACTTTCCATGACTGGACTTCATTCAGTAAGTCTTGCGTACATAGTGTGAGGTCTATCACCGATTCCCTCCTTGGTGTGAAGTACGTGGGTGCCGTGCCTTCGTTTATCATTTCGAGGTTGCTGGTGCTGAGGAATTCTAGCAAGGTATTACCCCTGGGATTAGTGTCTACGTTGCCCCACAATATGTGATGGGCGTTCGAGTCACATCCCATGAGTAAACCCAGCCCAGACTCCTCACAGTATCTCACCAGCGTTTCGACCTCTTCGGGTGGAGCTGCCCTTTCGTACGGAAAGTACGCCGAGCAGACAACCACTTCCCGAATACTGTCTTTGGTGTGCACGAGTATTTTTACTGCCACCAGGTCTCTGGTACAGAATCCTGGGACAGGGAAAACTTCTATGCCTTTTGTATATATACATGCGCGGGGGGAATCGACGGAGGCACAGTAGTGTGCTGTTCCTCCGCCCATTCCATGCCTCTAATCTTTCCCCGGTATACCCAAGACTCCTGAATTAATAGAATGTTCAGTTTCCATTCAAGGATCCTCTGGCATAGCAGGGCGGTGGGAGATTTTCCGTGTTGTAGATTCACTTGTAGGAATTTAACAGACATTGAATTGTAAGCTTACCTTCCTTCAGTGGCTCCTCCGTTGTTTGGCCATTTCTTCGCCCCTAGCTAGCTTGCTGGATCTGGCTTCAGTCTGATAGAGGTCCCCTTTCGGGTTCTTCCATCATTTCTTCGAGGTTTTCCGCATCTCGCCCTCTTCGCTCATCGGTGATGGTGTTCTTTCGATGATGATTCTCCTGGAGGTCCCGCTGGGTTCCTCCGCCTTGCAAAACTAGGGTACCCGCTTGGTTCCTCTGGTTTCTCCCCAAAGTTTCAGCCACTGCCTCCCGCTCCCCATCAGAGGCATCTTTCGAGATTCCTGTGATTGGGAGGCCCGAAGTGGCCGGTCTGGTACCCTGGTTTGGGTTCCAGAGGTCCCTGTCGGTTCCCCTAGATGTTCTTTGTTGGGCCATTGGCCCTCAAGAACTCTTACAGTTGCCTGTGAGACGCTGTAGTAGGTTGGAAGTTAACCCTGCTGAGTAGGGTTATGGATTCATCATCCACCTGCAACGAGTCGAAGACCATGTTCTCCTCTTTTCTCCCAGATCCTCCATGAGGATCTTGGAGACCCTGGATTCTGCCTTTCCAGTCTCTTTATGATGTCCTGGTTGGGCAAGAATCTTACCTGGTATCCAGATCAAGGCTCGGCGAAGCCTTAGCCTTGCTGGATCCATCACTACCAAGTGGCATCTTTCCAGGGCTTAATGTTCTTGAGTTCATTGGCGAGCCACTCTTTCGAGTTTCGTTGGCTGCTGTGACCAACAGCTGCCTTCACAGTCTGGTTGACTGAAACTGTGGGGTGCGGATCCCATTTCAGTTTCCGCAATGACATCTCCCACAGCGTCTCTTAGCAGCTTGGTCCTCACTGGAAACCAACTTCAGTTTGGTTTCACGGGTGATGACCAGCTGCAGGATTTATCCCAGTGACTATCTGGAGTAGTCAGCCCTCCATTGACCGGGTTACGGTCCTCGGACTTTTGACTTCCCTTCTGGAGTCCATTGGGGTTGTTTCTGGAGTCCTGCCTCTTTGACTGCAGGATTCTTTCATTTGCGGAGGCTCTTTCGGAAGAACCTCCTTGGAGGCAGAAGGTCCAGCTCTTTGTGGGTCTGGGGCATCTGTTGAGGAGGTCCCAGCCTTTTCATCTGTTCCTTCTTCCTCCTTTTCCTTGCGGCCCCACATAAGTTGGGCCTTTTTACCCGTATCCAAGTTTTTGGTTGGGCTTGGTTTGGTACCGAGGCCCGTTGCCGTTCCTCGGCTTCATTCATGTGGCATAGTGTGTCTTTCGGACGCAATATTTTCGACTTTAACGTTAATAATAAAGCTCGTTACTGTTTTATACCTTATTGGTTAGTGATACTCAACATCTCAAAATATATATCAGAAGCGGGATCTATCAACGTAAGAACAATAATGCTCGATGAGAATTTGGTTATACGGGTGGGGTTATCTACATGCATGACTAAATTAAAGCAGTCTAATGGCTTATTGAGTGTTTGTTTTGTTCTCATAATGTCGTTAAAGTCTTCAGCTAAATTTGTTTATGAGTGGGGTAATTTTGATAATAAATATTCTAGTCTTTCCATGAAAATGTTATGTTCTGATAAGGGTGGCCTATAGAGACACACTATATAGACATTGTTATGTTGTGAGTGGACTATTGAAAATTCAAATTGTTTTTCTGCAATCAAATTGTCAAATTTAGATACATTCACAATGGAGTTTTCAGGAACTTTTATCGAACATTATTAAGGTTCCTGCGTGCAATTGATTTTTTCTACAGTATTTTGATATAATAGCATAACCAGGCATATAGATTGGTTCATCAATGTTCAGTCGATGTCCTGTCAGAAGGACAACATCCGGAAGATTTTGCTGTTGGATTGGGTGGGTGGTAGGAAGGTGTTGGTGGGAGGCGAGGGGCTCATGGAGTCCCTCGTCATTGAGGTTTCTGAGGTCACTGGTGGAGGACCCAGGGGTGTAGCGAGAGAGTGCCCGAGGGGCTACTTGGGTGGTCTCTGGTCCTTGTTCAGGGCCAGAGGGAGTTCGGGAGGGGTTGGAGGGTCCTCTAGGAGTTCCTTCCGGTAGGATTGAGGGTCCCTGGTTGGTTCCCTCAGTTGCGGGTTGGGGTATTCCCTCAGTCCGCCGTCTTGTTCTTTTTGTTTTATTTCTTTCTTCATGTTGTTCCCACGAGTAATGGGGTCTTTGCTGTCACCCCCTGCAGAGCCCCTTGCAGGAGGAAGGCTTCCTTATTCTGGGAGGCGGCCTGGTATCCCAGATGACTCGCTCATGACACTTACTACCCCAAGTGCCACGCAGCCCTCGGCGCGGTCAAACCTTGGCTTTGGGGGGATGTTTTTCGACTTCCCAGTCTAGATCCGCCGTGTTCTGTCAAAATCGGGGCCACCTCGTGAAGGATGCGGCTCTTCACCGCGCACGGACAGTCTTGGTCCATTCGACCCTGGATCAGTATGGAGTAAAGTGGAGCCAAGTCCCATCGCCCCCCCTCCAGACATCATTGCATCAGGCCGTCCGCCACACCCATTCCAGAGAATGTGCGCGGTCGACTACCAGCAAAATGATGTCCGACGGTGGTTACGGAGCAGTGTAGGCAAGGTGACAAAAACCCCATCTGACCCTTGACCTTAATAATACCTTGGCCTACCTACTTAATAATACCTGGCCTACGAGAAATAACTCATACTAGGGTGAATCAAACAAATATTCACGGATAATAATAATAAATCAGATCATGGATAGATAAACAGAACCTCACTTTTTCCGTGAGAGTGACGTTTTCTGTTATTGTTCAAAATAGGGTGACATAAAGTTCTTCGAATGTGAAATATGTTATTTGTGAAATAGTTCAGGACCAGAAGAGCACTATTAAAGTTTTATACCTGTTTGGAACTATTGGTGTTCTGATTAAACCATGAATCAGGATGTCTCCTCTCTCCAATCGCTGTCAGGACTGCAATACCATGAATCAGGAACTATATAGATGCGGAAATCAGCATTTGGATCCGTGGATATGTTATCATTGAGGTAATATTGGTTTTGTTCACCAAATGATGGGATTATTCCAATTTTCTTTCAATGAAATTTTTGCGTGGCATCCGCTTGAAAATTTATTTTCGATCTCCCTTGAAGCTTTGTTTTCTATCGCCTAGCTACATCTTTTTCTCCTTGTTTTTTCATTTGAATTTTTGAATTGGTGCACTAAATTGTCACTTTTCACTGTTTATATTTATATTGCATAATTTATATATACAATTATTTTTCCACTCTTATCATTATTTACAAATTTCACAAATAATTGCTTCTGATACCATCTCATTGCTACTCTTCCACAATTTCCAATTTTACACCTGACCATCTATTCCCTGATTGGCTATTTTCATAAAGACATCTGCTGTTCTATCATTGGCTACTTTTTGTTAGCTACAGTTTCATATACTGTATGTTTCAAATTTATAAATGTGTTGATTACTGTTTGTTCCTGAAAATTTTGTAAATTTAGACTTTTTATTGTCTTTTGAGCAATTATGAGTTATAATAATTTTGACAGTGTATGAAATTGATTGTTTTATAGTATTTTGACATTTTTATCTATCCATATTCTACCTAGGCTCACAATCTACATTGAATTTCAAAAGTTATTCACAAACAAACTCTTGAAACACTTAACCATCTAGTAATTATTCTTTTTGTGGGTTTTTAGTCTTTTAAAATTTTCAACTCTTGAAACACTTAACCATTT
>JAFIRS010007911.1:0-20901 GCA_018342105.1 Gonioctena quinquepunctata | reverse complement strand
AACATTTCTAGAAGATAATTATCAATTTCCACTGTTAAAATATTCATGTCCACCTGAATCATTGTTTTCTGTACGTATGGTCCTTCAGATGGCTTACAAGATTACCGTATGACGTTAATATTTTTAGTTAAGTACCCACGTAAGCTTACATTTTTACCATGCAGATTGTGAAACCGTTTATCCTGCGAACTCTACTCTTTAACTCATTTAACAGTTTATTTGTTTGAATGGCTTGTTCTTTCCAGTGGCTCTCAGTGTAATTGGCTTCTGTTTGAACCTACCCGTGTACGTGCTCTGGAAAGTTTTAAAGCAAAAGAGAACTCCAGGGGAATACACCAAGTTATTCGTAGTAAGCGATGCAGGGTATAATTAAATTTGGGAAAGCAAGTCTATTGTCGGGGGTTATGGATAAGCTTAAATCCAATCAATTCGTTAGGTTGGAGCAATTGAGGCGAGAGCTCAGTCCAGTTTGCATAAACAGACATTTCAGAAGTCGACTGTAGACCCTGAGATACAGACTGTATATCTACCTCGAAGTTGTCTACACGCCATCCCAAGTTTATTATACCTGAATCAAAACACAATTGAAAGTGGTCATACCTCTACCGTATTTCATAAATATGTAGTCATAAGAGCCTGAAGGAGGTAAATAACTATTAATAACCAGACTATAATATAACCAGATCTTTGAAGTAATGACTACTTCATAGAAATATGAGATGATATGATAACCCTTTGAAATTCTGCATATTCCTTGTCATATTAAATATATAATACTTCATCTAGGGGCATATCATCTATATTCGTTGCTCATTTGTTGATTGATCCCATGTCCTGAAACTGTTCTAAATTCACCGAATATCATACTCATTGAGAATTTCAGCACAGTTCATCGCTCGCCGGCTGATATGAACGGCATATTTGATATGAATTGAATGGGAATATTCATAGGGAGAAAAATATGCTATGGATCACATTCAGAGAAATATGTATTAATGACCAAAAAAATACGGTGTTAGTGAAAATATTTCATTTCTGAAAAAATGTACGCGATATCATCGAATTTCACTGGAATTATTTTTTAAAGAAACGTCGAATAATTGTGAAGCAGCTATGATAATATTTCTCTATTATAAAATTGTAGTTGCAGAAATAGACTGCTGTAATTTGGCAAATGGGGCAGATACAGCTTCCAGAAATTGTTCAAATAAAGATAACCATAGTAATGGTGATTTTTCTTGTTTTCTCTCTAAAGCTCACCAGAGTTTTTCAATACATTATGTATCCGGGTTCATCTTGTATGCTCATTTATTACATCGTCCATGTTTCTCTCTTCGCTAGTTGAATCTTAACCTCACGCTGAGCGGGCGCTACTGAATACCTCTTTCTTGCATGACTAGCTCAAATTCATTTATTTCTTGGTCTATTAATTTTCATATGTTTCACAGTCAGTATGACTAGAGAACTTGAATTTGTAGCACGGTTGGTTTTCCGAAAAAAAATATGATTTTGAAACGTGTTTTCTGAAAAACCACCTGTAACTGGCCGGCAGGATATCAAAAGAGTGGCGAATAATAATAAATAAATAAATAATAAATAATAATAAAAATATTTATTGAGCAGTAATGACAGAAAAAAAAAAGATACAGTACAAGAGGTGGAAATTCGGCTGCTGCCAATTTTCCATTTCCCTTAAATATCCACAAAAAATAAAAATAATGTTCACTTACACATTTTTTTGAAGAAAATATAATCTATGTATGGATAAATAATGTCAAAGAAAAAAGAAGGCAAATATAAAAACAAAACGAAAAAAAACGGTGTTTCAAATTTGTCCAATCAATGGTGTTTCCTTCAATTCTTATTTTTAATGTCGCAAATGAAATATTCATTAGTCTTATGTAGAGATTCGATAGCCTAGGTGCATTATATGAGAAGCTGCCCTCAAACTTTTCTGTTGAGTGCTGAGGAATTATTGAATTATCAACCGTGACATCAACATTGTGTTCGGAGGATCTTCTCATCAATAAAGTGTGTAGGTAAGTTGGAATTTTGGCAGAGAGCAATTTGTACACAAAAGATAGATATAAATATTGAACCCTGATGTTAATTTTTAGTGAATCTAATCTGATGAACTATGGTGTTACGTGGTCCCTATATGAGATATTCCATGCAACAGGCGTTTTGTATTTTCTTGATTGTCATGAACAATGCAGCAGTAATAAATATCCGGAAATATCAGTGACTTCACTCATTTTAGTTTGATATTTTCGTTTAATTGATGTTTCAGATGATACAGGGATTTCAACTTGAAGAAAGATATTTTAATGATATGGTTTACATGATCATTGAATGTGAAACAACTCTCGAAATTCACCCCTAGGTTTATGCCTGGAAAAACCCAGCTTAAATTCGATTCATTCATCATAATTTCAAAGCTATAGATGGATTCTCTTTGTTTTTCTGGGCCAACACAAAATGAGCACTTTATTAGGATTGATCCCTAACATTCTTAGTGCACCATATATATATATATATATATATATACAGTGTCCGGCATTAAGTTCGCAGCATATGGAAAACTTTTTTATTATTGATTTCTCAAAAAAAATCATTCGTGATAAAAACCTCTGCTTCATCCCAAACCTGAAATGCAATCACCAAAATTAAATTTTATACGACCCTATACGAGCGAGATAGAAAAGTATGCTTTGTTTTCAAAATAATACGATTTCATCACTTTATTCCTCACGGTAGAATTCAAATTCATGGGAAAATATTTTTCATAATCGAATGTTGATCCAGAAATATGAATCATAACCACCAATTTCATATTTCAACTCTTCCCCATTTTTTCCTCATCGCCCTGTACAACATTAGGAATATTATGCTAGACGAATGGTATATTGTTAGATATGATGATTTCACTCTCTGAATGTTTTCTCATTTCTCCCCCCCATCGGAAAATCACATGAATTGAATTATGTGACGGAATTTCACAAAATCTTGCTGAAAATAGTAAATGAATCTGAATTGTCTCCAAGGTATGATGCCAGAATGAAAATGAATTTATTTTCACACTACGAATATTTTTTTTAGACAATCAGGAATTGTAAAATATGACGATTTTTTTATAGTTTTTCTTCTCAGGCAAGACATCAAAATGCATCTACAATATTTTATTGATTTTTTTGTAGCATTCAACGTACAAAATTAAGGTTTCAATCCACTCGAAAAATTTATTCACGTATATTTATGAATTTCGAAATATTGTAAGTTGTTACATTCGACTTCGATAGCAATACCCAGCTTCCATAGTTTTGTTCTTTGAATTTTACTGTAAATGATTGAGATACAGATCATTTGCCGATCACAGTTGGCTTTGAAAACAAATTCATTTCTAATTGTAAACAAACCATTTTTGACGCATCAAGAATAACTCACAATTCTGTAGAATAATTTCAGTAGAGTGGAGATTGTTATGATACATTGTGACAATTTTCATACTTGTAGAGACACTGCCAATATTTTTAATGAAAGACATCCAGGTAAAAACGTTCATAATTCGACAATTACAAAAATTTTTAAAACATTCAGGGAATCTGGATCGGTTTCGAAAAAATCCAAAGTGACACATAAACAACCGAAAACTGAAAATGAAGAAACTCTCATGAATATCAATGCTGTCTACGATTGATAATCCAAGAATGTCATTATCGCAAAGAGGAGAAAATCTTGGTATATCCGATCGATCAATGAGAATCGTTCTAGGTAATAATGAATTCAAACCGTATAAACCAAAATCCATACACACTTTGAAATCCAGAGATCCGGATAATCTTTGGATTTCTGTTTCCGGTTTTAGTCTATAATGGAAGATAATAGACAGTTTTGGAAAAAAAATCCTCAATGTGACGAGTCAACTTTCACATCAAATGGGGTAGTCAGCTCCCAGAATTGCAGGTGGTGGGCAGATAATAATCCCCATTTCAGGATACAATGTAGATACCAATATCATTTCAAAGTTAACGTCTGGTGCGAAATTCTAAATGGCATTATTTTTGGACCAGTATTTTTCAGACAACCACTGAATTCTGCAAGAATGCTGCAGACGTTTTTCTCCGATTATTTAGATGATATTCCTCTGAACATGAGAGCTGGAATATATTTTCAACAAGACGGCGCATCCGTTCATTCTACGCTAGAAGTGAGAAGGTGGTTAAACGGAACATTTGCGAATCGATGGATTGGAAGATATTCCAATAACGCTTGGCCCGCCCGGTCACCGGATCTCACTCCTTTGGATTTTTTCTTATGGGTATATCTCAAACAGAAGGTATATTTAAGAAAACCATTCCAAAATATACGTCATTTGGGGAACACTATCAGGGATTGTATTCGGGGAAAAGCTCCCCAGATATTTAGAAATGTTGATGCAATGCACCGCCGTACTTGCAGTGTATTGAGAATGTAGGACTTCACGTAGAATATAGCATAGGACATATTTGTTTCAAAAATTGTTATTTGTGTTGTTAAAATAAATTAATTGGCATTCTGGCATCATACCTTGGAGACTATTCAGTTTTATTTACTATTGGCAGCAAGATTTTGTGAAATTCCGTCACATAATTCAATTAATGTGATTTTCCGATGGGAGGGAGAAATGAGAAAACATTCAGAGAGTGATATCATCATATCTAACAATATACCATTGGTCTAGCATAATATTAATTATGTTGTACAGGGCGATGAGGAAAAAATGGAAAAAAAGTTGGAATATGAAATTGCTCTTAGGTGGCTATGATTCGAATTTCTGGTTCAACATTCGATTTTGAACAATATTTTCCAATGAATTTGAAAAATAAAGTGATGGGATCATATTATTCCGAAAACAAAGCATGCTTTTCTATCTCCCTCGTATAGGGTCGTATAAAATTCAGTTTTGATGTTTGCATTTCAGGTTTGGGATGGAGCAGAGGTTTTTATCACGAAAGATTTTTTTTGAGAAATCAATAATAAAAAAGTTTTCCATATGCTGCGAACTTTATGCCGGACACTGTATATATATATATATATATATATATATATATATATATAATAAATATATGTATATATATATATATGAATATATATATATATATATATATATATATACCGAGTGACAATGGGACTAGGGCCATGCCTATATCTCCTTCACTTATCAACCGATTTGAATGACATTTTCTACATGAATATAATAAATAATTTCGGATTGACAGACATATTCGAACAAAATGGCCGACTTTCGGTTTTGCCAGAATAGCCACCAAGTTAAATTTTTCGAATGGAACACCCTGTATGTTTGATGTTTTCCGCATTCTACGGATCGAATTACATACGATAGTGTTGCCAAATTGGCCTTGATCAGGTTAAATTCTATACTAATTTACATCAGTAACTCATAGTTATAGTCATTTTATCGATAAGATCAATATCAAATCCTAAAGCAGGAATTGAAATTTTTAGAACGCACTTCTAACGAAAAACTCGTTTTTTTCAAACGGTACCCACCAAGGGCCATCTTGCCATTCGCTAGAGAATTCAATTACCAATTCAACGATTATGTTCCACTTTTTTTTTTTCAAAACTATAAACGATCAATTATTGAATTAGTACAATATTCTACACGATGCCTACAAATTCCAATGAGTTATACGCTTAGGTTTGATGAAATCAAAGGTAGCCGTGGAATTATGGAAAATAGTAGGTCAATAATGTCATGTCAAAAGTGTAATAACAATTTTACTTGTCACCTCGTTCCGTTTGTAAAAAGTTTTTTTGAAATGGAAAATAATAATCGTTATTCTCGAAACGAACAAATCTATATGATATTGATATACGGATAATGTCAGTAGAACGAAATCAATGCTAGTATGCTATAGGCTGTTCGATATCCATTAAGCCGGCACCCATCGGGGACCTACTTCGGGAAATTGGGAATAATGCTAAGGAAAGAACCGGCTGATCAAAACTACATCCACTTCATCGTCAGTGAAGAAGCGGAAACTAATGTTTTAGCAATGTTCATTTTTCTCCATCTGCCTCAGTTCGAGAATTGGGATTCGAATGTGGGATCAGCAGGGACAGTGCCAGAAAAGTTTTGAAAAAAAAAACATAAATATCGCTCCTATAAATACAATTTGCATCAGCATCTATACAATACTTTTCGAAAGTCTCCTCCTCCCCTCTTATTTTTGGAACGATTATACATAAACAAGTGAAATTTGGAAACTGAATATTAAAGGTTGTGAACTTTCCTACTAGTGATGATAGATGACAAAATCGTCAAAGATGACGTCACAAGGCCATTGTACCAATAATTTTGAATGGAACCCTACGGCAAGCGACACCCCTTTTGAAAGGTATCGAAAAAACCTATTCAATGATACCAATTTTGTTTGTGTTTCTGGCAGTTTTGGCAACTCGCTTTTGAAAAACGCAAAGCTGTGATGAATTAAATCGGTTGATACTAAAATTCAAAATTCAAGTTCCGCCTCTGGATAGTTGTCAAATAAGATGACGTTTTTGTTGGTCTCCCTAATTCGACGTTTTTGAAATTGTCCAAGTTTTTGTACATTTAATAATTTGTGTATTGTTGATCGAACGTTTCACTGTTTTGGCAGCTTTTGGTAGTGTTAATATTTTTGTACATTTTGATAATTTGTTAAACTGTTTTGAGCCGAACGTTTGGGTGCTTCAAGAAGCGAAATGGTACGTGCTTTAGGTGATAAAGTGGCAGCGATCCTGATTCTTGGTAAAACTGGACAAAATATTCATGCAGCAGAACACATTTTTAAAGATAGGTTTCCCGATCACCCCGTTTCGATGACTCATTTAAGCTTATCCGTAAGTTTGAAACAACGGGTAGTATTAATGATGCGAAACGAACTGGCGGACCACAAATTTCTGATGAGAAAAAAATTTATATACTGGCAGAAGTAATAGTTAATCCTACTTCTTCAACAACTCACGTTGCATCTACCTGTGAAGTCAGTCGTAGTACAGTACACAGGGTGTTGAAAAAAACAAATTTCATCCATACAAATTAAAAATTATTCATCAACCCTCAGACGACGACCCAGACCAAAGACTAGAATTTTGTGAAAATATGGAAACTAGAATCACCCAACAGCCAGACTATGTCAAAACAATTTTTTTCAGTGACGAAAGTACTTTCTTTCTGAATGGAAATGTAAATACACAGAATGTGAGGTACGGGAGTGACGCAAATCCTCATCTGTTTCGTGAAACACATACCCAATTCCCCCAGAAGGTGAATGTTTGGGCAGGTACCCTGAGAAACCACATCGTTCGGCCTCTTTCTTTGAATACCAATTTGACTGGTGAGGTTTATCTGGAGCTGTTGCAAAACGCAATAGAACCGTTAATCCTTGAAATTTTGGAGGATAATCCAGATGAATTCGGCAATTTGGAAATAACATTCCAACAGGATGGTGCTCCTCCACACTATTATGGTGCAGTAAGACGGCATTTGGATGAGGAGTATGGTGGTAGATGGATTGGACGACCAGACTCAACGGAATGGTCAGCTGGATCACCGGACCTCACACCATTGGATTTTTTCTGTGGGGATACCTCAAATCGAAGGTTTACGCCACTGAACCTGACAATATTGATGTTTTAAAACAACGTATTGTTGCAGATAGTGAGGCTGTTTCCGCAGACACATTTGCAAAAGTACGAGAAGAGTTTAAAAATAGGATATTTCACTGTCAGGAAGTAAATGGGGGTCACTTCTAGCAATTTATTTGAGTAGATACTGATTCTTAAATCTGTAATTGATATTGTACTGAATGGAATTTAAATCTTGAAGTTTACTAATGATCCATTAAAACTGCCATAAACACAAACAAAATAAGTATCGTTGAATAAGTTTTTTCGATACCTTTTAAAAGAGGTGTCGCCTGCCTTAGGGTTCCATTTAAAATAATTGGTCACAATGGTCTTGTGATGTCATCTTTGACGATTTCGTCATCTATCATCACTAGTAGAGAAGTTTATAACCTTTAATATTCAGTTTCCAAGTTTCACTTGTTTATATATAATCATTCCAAAAATAAGAGGAGGAAAGGGGACTTTTGAGAAGCACTGTTTGAAAATGACCCAGAACGGAGACTAACTTATTGTAATTGTCTTTCGCGTCATCATGATTTGAATAATGGTTTAGTCTCGAAGATACTGTTCACATATGAGTCTAGGTTAACGAATAATGGTATGTTCAATAGAAATAATACAAGGTATGGGGCTCAAGAAAATCCTAAGTTGCTGAGAGAAGGTAATTTTCAAGAAATATTTGGATTCAACGTCTGGGTAGGAATCATAGGGACGAGAATCATTGGAACAATTTTTTTCGACGGGCCTTTGACGGGCCGAAGATATCTACAATTCTTAGAGAAAGATATTCAAAATGATATCAACGATTCACCTGAGATCATCAGGAAAAAAATATTTTTTCAGCAGGATGGTGCAGGACCACATAATGCTAATAAATCTTAGTTATACCTATGGGCAGAGATGTATCGGAACAGATGGTCCAATTAGATGGCCTGCCAGATCTTCCGATTTTACCCCTATTGATTTTTTTATGGGGTCACATTAAATCCTAAGTATACTCGAGGAGACCAACTTCTTTGGAGGACTTGAGATATAGAGTTGAGCGCACATTTCAGAAAATTCCTGCTCGTGTATTGTATAAATGTGATGGGGTGTATAATAAATAGAACTAGTCTATGTGTTAGGAAAAACTGGCAACACTTCGAACATATCATTGGTCATTGATGAATGATATGACTTTTCGATGGTTGTGAAACTCTTCTATTGAAAACAGGGTAATGGTTTTGTGAGTAATAATTTGTACCTTGAATGTTTCACTGTTTCAGTTGTTAGATTTATTCAAACAGTTTGATTATATCGAAGTTACCTTTTCTGTAATGGGTTTAGGATCATAAAATATTGTAAAGTCGATTATTTTCGGTAATTCATTGTTACCATTCTGAAGTAAAGTTTGAAAGAATGATTGGATGTCATGTTACCTACCAATTTTTTCAGATTGATTTCATTTTGTTAAATGGCTCTCTGAATTTTGAACAAAAAGAAAGTGGTACATAATGCATATCGTTGAAATAAAATTTGGCAACAATGTTTCATGTAATTTGAGCCGATTAAACATGTTCTATTTGAAAAATCGAAGTTGGTAGCTATTCTGGCGAAACCAAAAGTTGATTATCCTGTTTTTATATGTCTGTCAATCCAAAATTGTGACTCATATCTATGTACAAAATTTCATTCAAATCGGTTGATGAGTGAAGGACATATTTATTTATTTATTTATTTATTGAATAATATCCATACAGGCCTACCGACCTAATTACATGAATAGTGCCTGTAAATTAGCAATGTATACGGCACACATGCGAACTTAACTAAAATAAACTAAATATTCTAAGTCATGAACAAAAATTAACCTAGGGGTTCGAGGGGCTGAATGCTCAAAAACTTTCATACAGATACATCATTTATATAATCCAGTATTAGTTTTCGAAATCTATTAGATGTTAAATTCCAGTCTAATGTGATTAGCGAGTTGATATTATTGGCCGTGCGAAGCATGATTATGAGAGGAGCCCTCGCGGATGTTGAAACTGAAGGTATATGAAACATTGTTTGAGTTCGAGTGCGTCTTGAAGGAGCGTTGAATGGAATTGATGACACAATTTCAGGAGAATTTGCTAAGTTGTTCATAATTTTATATAGAAATAATATTATTAGAAGAGTTCTCCGAATGTCCAGAGAATAAATCTTGAATTCTTGCCTAAGCTGAGTTGATCTGACTGTATTATAGTCCGGTCTAATATGGTGTCTTCTAAAATACAGATATCTCAGAATTTGTTTTGAATTTTTTCTAGTCTTTGGAGCAGTGTTTGATATTCTCCATGCCAAATTATAGAAGAAATTCCAATTTTGGTCGTACTAATGAATAATAGAGAATTTTCATGGTTCTTATGTTGATAAAAGGAGATGTCTGTCTTATTATGAATCCAAGCATTTTGTTTGTTGATTTAGTTATACTTTCAATGTGAGGA
Source organism: Gonioctena quinquepunctata (assembly GCA_018342105.1). Lineage (NCBI taxonomy): Eukaryota > Metazoa > Arthropoda > Insecta > Coleoptera > Chrysomelidae > Gonioctena > Gonioctena quinquepunctata. Next base: position 10,759 of record JAFIRS010007911.1, on the reverse strand, counting down.
GAAAAGGAAAGTCTATTGCTATATTTTACTCCAAGATCTTTCACCTCCGTACATCTCTTCAATGATTCATCGTGCATTCTATAATCAAAATTAATGGGATTTTTTTGACGCGTTATAGTAATGACAGAACATTTACCAATATCAAAGTTCAATTTGAAATTGATACTCCACTCAATTATACTATCGATATCTTTCTGAAGTGCCACAAAATCTCTAACTGTTAGTACTTGTTTAAATATTTTCAAATCGTCAGCAAACAGTAGACACTTGGAGTATTTGATAACTGTCGGAAGATCGTTTATAAACAAGAGAAAGAGTAAAGGCCCTAAGTTAGATCCCTGTGGCACTCCAGAAGCTGCAAGAAATTTACCAGAAGTATTTCGTTATGTTTTATCACACAATATCTATTCCTCAAATAACTTATAAATATCTTCAACATATTTTTCGAACAGCCGTATTTGTTAAGTTTTGCAGTAGCAGTCATGGTTTACCTGATCGAACGCTTTTCTAAAATCTGTGAATATAGTATCGAGTTGTTGTTTTTCTCTAATGTTCCGTTGGCATGGTTAGTAAATAAAAATAAGTTGGTATTATGGATTTTTGCTCATGAAGCCATGTTGTTCGTCAGCTATCACATTTTCTACATGATTATATAATTTGCAGTAGATAATTTGCTCAAAAGTTCAGAAGGTGCACACATAATAGAGATACTTGTAATTCTCTATATCCATTTTATTTTCCCGATTTATGAATTGGAGTACAGATTGAGGTTTTCCACTGAGTAGGAAAATGATATGTTTTAAAAATCAAATTAAAATATGTAATAAAGGAGATTTTAGCACCCTGACAACCTTTCAATACGTATGGTGGGATACCATCGATACCGGCAGCTTTTTTCGGTTTAAGCTTTTAATAGCTTCTCTGTAATCAGATTTTTCTATGACATTTATATTGAATGTATCGTTCACCCAGCTTAAACCATCTTCAAAATGATCTGCATATTTTGAACTATCTGTACTATAAACACTAGCAAAAAATTCTGCGAATCTTTCAGCCGTGTCCCAGTCAATATGTTATTTCCTCTGAATTTAAAAGTATCCACGTTGGTACTTATGCTTTTTCGCGTTAACATAATTCCAAAACAATTTACATCAGATATCGAGTTTTCCTCACTTTTAATATTCTTTTTTCTTCTATTCTTATCAAAGATTTCAGAGACCTTCTGACTTCATATACTTGTTATTGTAGTAATCCGACACATTTTTCAGTTTTCTATAGCAATCTTTTCTCTTTCAGTAATTCTTTTATTTTTTCCTGTATCAACGTGGATATTTTTATATTCTTTATATAACACAAATTTTGGTACACAAGAGCTAAATATATTATTAACGGTAATATAAAATTATCTAAGGCTATATTTACATCCGTCTGATTGATAGCGTTTTCCCAACTAGCTTCTCTGAATAATTCAATATAACCAAAAAATCCGCTTTTTTGAAATTAAGTGTTATTTCTTTAGTGGAGTATTCAGGATCTTTCATAAACGCATGTTGAATAGTGATTTTATTTCCAATGCTGGATGGAACATATCCTCTTTAACAAGTGTAATGGTTCTATAGAAACTTCACATGAATTTTGGTCGGAACTGATTACTAAATCCAAAGTCCTATTTTGTAAGTTAGTTATTCCATTGAATAGAGAAAAAGAATTGAAATTCAGAAATCAAATAAAACACTCGAATTTTGGCTCGGTTGAATTTTGTAGACGTTCCTTCAACTCTGGTATGTTAAAATTCTTCAGGATATATATCTTGATTCATATCTTCATGAAATCTTGTAAGAATTCAAAACACAAGCAAAACTCGTTTAACGTTACCTTTTATTCTGATTTGAACAATAAGTGCTTCGAAATCGAATCTTCAACTTAAAATCTTATATCTTTTTTTTACAAGCTATAAATACTCCGCCACCTTTTTTTTCTGTGTGAAATCAAAGTTCCTATCAGTCTCAATAAGCTGTATGCATCCAAATCAATTATTTCCCGTCCGCACTCTCCCCAACCAAGTTTTTTAGGCCATGATAATATCATAATCAGCTTCTGAAATATTTTTATGTAATTCTGTTGTTTTGGTATTCAACCCCTGCAATTTTGGTAATAAACATTAAGTTCGTTCATTTGGTTAGACACTCCTAAATGCTCTAAAGAAGAAGAAACAAGAAAAGGCATATCTAAAGTGTATTCCATTTCAAATCCGTGATAATACAAAACGTTGGTAGTGAAAAAAAATTTCCCTTTTTTTACTGTAGCTATCTTCAAAACCGATTTGATGAAAAGCATACCTATTTTTAGAACCTATACATAAAAGATCAAATATATATTATAATAAAAAGATATCTATAGTCCGACCAATTTGATCAAACTGACATCTTCTTTGTGCTGGATGAGTTTAACCACATTATTTTCTGACATACAAACGTCCTCCTCTGGTCCAAACATCACGTACTCCATATTTCTTTCTGCAAGTTGTAACAGTTTGTATTCATTGCAGTTAGATCTTCATTGATGAAGATTCCCGAATTCTTCACAGCTTCCTGGCCTGATAATTCTTACGTTTCAAGTAGACACAAATTCAACTAATACAGTTCTAGATTTTTCAGCGTTAGATTTTCCTACTCTGTATACGTTACTGATATCTGCTATTGTACATTTTACTTTCAACGTAGTATTTACTATGTTGATAACAGTCGACACTAGTTTTTTCATTCTCGCTTTCATTAATACCCACGAATCTCAAGTATTTTTTTCTTTCGATTTTGCTCTAGTTCATCAATTTGTTTTCCAAGTTCCATAAAATTCTTTTCATTTTTATTTACAGCTCCTTCCAAGGCCCCAAACTTGTCGCATAGTAAATTTCTGTTTTGATTCCATTATCTCGATTTTTTTTTATCAATTTGTTCTTCAATTTTGCCCAAGAATTTTGCACATACTTATTTATGATTATCTCCATGGCGTTTTCATCTATTTGGTCTTGTTGCGTGATTGCTTAGATTGCGTGTTTTACTCATCTCACACTGTTTGATCAACTGGTAATGCTACCCTCCGTTCCTTAAGGTTGGGAATAAATTCGAATATTCTTGCTTGTTATATAAATCAGCAAATAGGACGAATGCAATGAGCACAATCCAAACTCTAGTATTATATGTTTGGAATTCAAACGACAGCAATGGTACTATTGAAATTAAATAAGAGAGCAGGAGTTCTATTCACAGGTGTTCACACGTGAACGGACATTTCACATATATATACATACACATAGGCATTGCCCTAGTCCCATTGTCACCCGGTATATATATATATATATATATATATATATATATATATATATATATATATATATATATAAACATCTGAACTGATGGCATTTTTGGGTTCTGGGGACGACCATTGTTTGCGCCACTACAGGAAAGCAGGAAAGCAATTCAGACAATGAAATGCGATTTTTATGTCGACGATCTATCAACCGGCGCATCTACAATAGAGCAGGCTAATGTTATAGGCGAATCTATTTCGAATATTTTCAGCTCTGCAGGTTTCCAGCTCAGAAAATGGAGTTCAAATAACACCGATTGTCTTAAACATGTTATTTCTCACAAATCCAAATACGATATACTCGAATTTACTAGCGATATTAAAATGAAAACTTCAGGTTCAACTTGGTCTTGTATAGATGATAAGCTTCTATATAACATTAACGTAAATACCGTCAAGTCTAAATATACCAAGCGTTCTGTTCTATCTATAATCGCAAACATGTTTGATCCTTTGGGTCTAGTGAGTCCCTGTACAATATTATCAAAATTTTTTATGCAACATCTATGTACAGATAAAATCAGTTGAGATGGACCTTTTTATGCGCCCGCTAGAAACGTGGACAAAATTCGAAAGCGAACTTCCATTATTGAACAATATTGGGAAAAAAACAGGCAAGCAATTTGCAAGAACACCATACAGTCCACGGTTTTGTTTATTCTCAGAAAGTACCTACGCTGTTGTATTTACTTGAAATTTAGATTTGCATGGTAAATGTCAAACTACCCTTTTGTTGCCGAACAGGTTGCACCAATTTAAAGGGCAGCCACCCCTTTGGAACTGTGTTTCAGCTTTGCTATTAGCGAAACTGTATGACAAGGTGAAGGCTTCTATGGAAATGGATTTTGAGTTATCCATTCTCTGGTCTGATTCCCACTGTCGCTTTAGATGGATAAGTACCACTTAGCCTATTAAAAACCCTTTTTACAGGAAATGGGGTATCAAAAACAATGTCCAACAAAAGACCCTCAAGGGAGATACACTTCCACTCACGACAACCCTGCGGATATCATATCCAGAGGAATATATCCCAGAAAAGGACTCAGTATTAGGGGTGGCATGGACCTTCAGGGTTTTTCCAAGATTCATCACATTGGCCTAGAATTACAAATCAAATCGTTGATTTGCCCGACCTCAAATCTCATGTCCTCATCAATACTTGCTCCTAACTTAAGTTTTCCATTTGAGGTTTTCTTTTATTTTCCAGAATGCAGAAAAACTGCCTTTTTATTTCAAAAATTCAAATACAATTGTTTGCTAGGCACGCGAGATTGCCCCTTTTACTGTATTAGAGTTGACCACGGCTTTGAACTTTTTTATAAGAATCAAAAAAAGATTATTCCACACTGGAATTTAATTCTTAAGAAAAAAGTATTAAATCTAACAGCACATTATTAGCACTCAATTTTTTTTTAGATACCGACATAATTTTGAGAGTCGGAGGAGATAAAAATTTTCCCCAAATTTTCCCATTTGAAAAAAAAAATCCAATTTTGATTCACTCCAAACACCATTTCACAAACTATTATTCATGCATGAGCAAAACGCCTTTCATGGCGGTCCTCAACCTTTTAAATCAGTAAGAGACGTCTATTGGCCTATATCAGGCAGAAATTTGGCTCGAAAAACGGTTAAGAATTGTATAAACATTTTTCCCAAAATTTTAAGCAAAATTTTCAGCCAATCAGGGCAGATTTGCCCCCGGGAAAACGAGTTTGTCCTTCCTTATTCATGATCGTAGGGGTCGACTATGCAGGTCCTTCCATTAAAGATAGAAAAGGAAGGGGCTGCCGTTCAAACAAGTGTTATATAGGTTTGTTTGTATGCCTATCCACAAAAGCGGTGCTTTTGGGAAACCCAATTTCCGCATATCTTCTGAAGCGTTTATTCAAGCCTTACATCTTTTCCCGGTAGCAGGAAGGAGAAGGCATCTAAATATTATCCAATAATGGCCCCCAAAATTTTGGAGCACAACGCGAGAGAAAGAGTTTTTCAACCAAACTGCAATAAACTTTCGTCGACTTTGCCTCTTCTCAGACTATTGAGTGGAGCTTTATACCGCCCTACTGCCCCCATTTTGGCGAACTGTGGGAGGCTGCCGTTGGAAGTGTCAAGCATCATTTGAAAAGGGTTCTTTCCGATACTCCTTTATTATTTGAGGAATTTGCCACTATTCTCTCGCAAATAGAAGCAATTCTAAATTCGCGACCCTTTTGCCCTTTGAGCTCTGACCCAAACGATGTTGGACCCTTAACCCTGGCTCACCTTGTGATTGGAAAACCGCTGATCTCCGCACCAGACCAAGATGTCAGTGACATCAGTATGAACCGTTCATCCAGATTCCAGCTCCTTCAGCAAATGGGTCAGCATTTTTGGAATCGCTGGGAAATGGACTTTATAGCTGAGTTGCAGCAACGAACCAAATGGAAAACAAACCAAGGCGTTTTGATCGAAGGTTCTCTAGTGTTGATAAAAGGAGAACATACTCTGCCTACACAGTGGATCCTTGGAAGAATATGCAAGCTCCATACGGGCCCAGATGGAGTATCCAGAGTCGCATCAATTAAGACACGTTCAGGAATTGTCAAAAGGGGGTTCCAGAAAATTTGCCCACGTCCCATTTCGGCTTGAAAGTTGCTTCTTTCAACGCGGGGAGTATGTTTGCGCCACTAAGTATCCACGTCTGGCGAAAAGAGAGAGAGTATGACTTTTGTCATTGGTGACAGAACACTGACAGAGGTGTTACATAATTTTTCGTTCGTTTATCCATTCACATTTATATTGTTCATTTTTCAATTAAATAAAACTGTTATAATTAGAAATCAGTTTCAAACAACCATGATCGGTGAAGATATATAAAAATTTATTGAATGTCTTGTTGGAGACAAATAAGTATCATTTCATCTTGAAATATACCTAAAAGTTGAACATAACACCCAAATAAGTACAATTGCAAAGCTTAATTTGGGTGCTCCGAATCCACGGTAGACACAACTGGTGACTTTATTCGATTTCAACCAACTGAGGTATCCACACAAATGACTGTGATTATTGTAAAAAGGAACATTGAATGAAAAATTGATATTAGTTAACACTATATCTAAATTAACTTGCCTAATATGCAGAAAAACGAGAACTATTCCTGTCTACAGTATTGGCGTTGCCAATTTCAATTTCCAGATGAATTAGAATTTCAAAAAGATCGGAATTTCTCATTCTCAACTTTCAATGCGTAGGTGTATACAAGAAAATTCCCATTATGATAATTTTTTTCAGTTTTCAAAATTGTGACATTGTCATATTCCATTTCATGATAACATTCGATTTGTCCTAAATTTCAAACGGGTCATTAGTTTTCGTTAAAAGTCGTTAAACAGTTTTCAAGTTTTTTTAGCGATTTGACATTTACATTTTTGAATGTATTCATTAATTAAGGAGTTCATTTGTCAATATATGGTAATTAGTTATGTATAAGATTATTGTTTATTAATGAGTTTATTGTTTCTCGTATCGCATGTAAAGAACTGGATTATATTTCATTCAAAAGATGTTTTCAGTCAATATGTCACGTAGTTCGATGAGTGATCTGATCCCCGCCATACCTCCGTTCTTTTGGAAAGTTTTTCACTAATAGGCGTCGAATTGAGTTGGTTCGGTGCTCCTGGGTTACTGTTCAGTTCTCATGAATTTTCTGGATTCCCAAACACTTGTCTATCCGTATGGAGGAGCTTTTGCTAGAGGCAGTAGCTTAACTGGTATAGCGGGAAATTATGGTTTCGGGTTCGATTGTTGAGCGGACTATCGTGTGCGTTGATATTATTGGAATTGCAGCGGGCCAACTTATGTGGGGTTAGTTTTTGTGATGGTCTTGGTCCTGGTTTTGGGATTGTGACGCGAAAGATTCAGATTTTTTTTCCTTGAATATACCACATTGCCGACACTGGAGAAAACGGTCGCATTCGTAGAAGTTTGGGTTCTCTCAACCCAGCTAGAAAGGTAGATCCTGCTTTTTGTCTATAGAAGTCCTTCCTACTCTTCTTCACTACGTCGATGTTATTCTGACTGACTATTAATTGGAGATAGCGCATGCTTATACATTTCCCATTCAATTGAACCGGTTGCTCCTGTGGTTGTTGCCGCAAGTTCAGTAGGTCTCTAGTTAGGACATATTTGTCTCGTTGATCTTCAAGGTGTTGGATAAGAATATTTGTCTATTTATTTCGGCTGTCGTATCCAAATATACGGAATTTACTTGTTTGGCCTCTTTCTGTTTGATTGTTGACGATCATAAAGAAGTCATTTGTTTTGTAGATATCCCAATTTTTTGCGGGATCAAAGTAGTGATTGGAGAGGTTCACTAACATATTGAAGAATTCGTGATGACCATCAGGGGTTCCCGTCAAACACTAGTACGAAGCATACATTCTCCATGTCAAAATTTTGTGGTACCATTTTGGAGTTGAGTTCCATTCAACTCACCATCAACTATAGTTCTGAAATAAATTGGCAATAACATTGCCCAAATTTCACTCTGTACTAGGGTCAACAAAAGAACTAATGAGATTGCCTGAATCCTTCTCTACACTAGGGAAAACAGAAGGACAAGAAACATAGGAGTTCGATACCCACTCGAATACTCACAGAAGCGTGGCGATGACGAGATGCATTTCTGATATTCGCCTTTCTTCTGAGATCGATCCTTGGGGGTAGGTCGTGGTAGTTCCTCCAGGGCATTTCCCATGATCGCGAACAAACGTTTGGAGAAGACTAGCATCTGGATGATATTGCTACTGCTTACTACTAAGTACTTATGGATCAAAATAAAGCTTTTGATTCGAAGAATTTAGATTCATTACTGGCAAAACTACACTTTATTGAGTTCAGTGGAGTCGCCACATCTTGGTATCTATATGGACAATTACAAAGAGTTGAAATTGATCATGATTCGAATTATGATTTCAGAGTAACATCTTCTGGAGTTCCACAAGGCCGTGTACTTGGTCTGTTTTTATTTTCAATATGCACATCTGATTTGCCTAATGCTATAACCTCCTAAAAAGTTCATCTATATGCAAGTGTATTATTCCTGTGAATCAAACGACGATGACAATATCAATTTCATTCATGCAGATCTAGATCAAATGTATTTATATATACCAGGTGAAACAGGATATCGGGCCACCCCTGTAACTTCTGCATTCGTGAACAGATTTTTCTGAAATTCGGTGGAGTTATATAAGCAACTATTTCGGATTTGATCACATTACAATCCAATATGGCGGACTTTCGGTTTTTCTGCAAACGCCAGCGACTTTGTTTTTTCAAATGGAACACCCTGTATATTTTCACATATTCGAGTTCAACAGGTCAAAATAAGTCCAAACCTCATGTCATATGTATTGTTGACGACTGGGCTACAGGGTGTTGTGAATTCACCCACCACACCTGTAATACCAGACGTTATTCGTTAGGTTGGAAAAACAGTATTAAAAGCATCGACTATCTGAATATAGTCGAACCGGTTATGATATATGGAGCGGTCTACAAATATCAATATCCTTTCTTTCAATACCGGAACATGGGCTGTTTATTCAGGAAGTACTACCGTTCAGAAAGATTCGAACCAACAATGTTTTAATAAAATAATAATGCACTCATAAAAGTTAAAAATGTATATATATATTTAATAAAAACTGACACAATTCTATCAATCGTCTATGGACGTATGATAGGCAACAATATTCGTACAATGAAAACGAAATTAGCGTATTGGCAGATAATTCTGCAGTGGCTTCACAATAGAAATAATTTTACTAAAAGAACAATCTTGAAATCAATTGCTACAAACAGCTAATAATAATTCTCTTGTTGAGATCTTTGTAATCTTGAAAACTATGGAAATACTTTTTAGACACATACACATTTTAATGGGTTGGTTTTCATAAACATAAATACAGAAAAACAAACATGAGACTCACCCTGTTTAACACTTATTCACTGGAGTAGTTTTAAACGGCAATTAGATTAGACTTTTATTATTATCAGTTCGTTTTTCTCCCGCGTCAATCGGTGATTCTAATTAATTCGTCCGGTATATTCGTATACAGATAAGGTTTTTCTAAGTGATCGTGAACCATTGAAATTGCGGAATCCCGTTATTATCTCTGTTTTGGAAGCTTTGACAATTTGTGGAGACTATACTGTCACTCGTGTTTTTACTAAGAGCTTCAATACTTGATTTGATTGGCTGAGTTTCTAGTTTGCTGAAGTTAACTACCCTGATCTGGAAACTCTCATTATTATTGTAAGATACTGCAATTCGACTGACTTTTTATACCGCACTTTTGAGAATGACATGATAGTATTGCTGTACATCGAGATGGTTTTTACACGTGGAAAGATTTTATTTCTCGTGACATTTTTCACTGGTACTAATATGAATGTATACTATATTTCTTCTCGTATGATATACGTGATTACTCCACGGACTACCGTGCTGAACTAACTTAACTCTTTATGCCTCGTTGCCTTTTATAATATCTTCGATCGGAAGCTGGGGCACTTAGTGTGTTTTATGAGTATTTTAACGAGGTGACATCGTAAAAATGATAAGGGTCTTGTTTGTCTAACCCGTTCTCGCTTATCTTATGTTATAATTGGGTAATATTTTACGAATGGCAGGAGTTACGAGCGCTGTCGCGTTATCGATGAATTTAATGACCCACAAGTGTGTTTATGAATTTCAGAGGTGTCTCGATTCCTGTGATTTATGAGTTAGATACGGCTCTTAATGATGTGGGGTGGTGTGCCTGTCGTTTTTCGGGATTTTTAATGGCCCATTTGTGTTATCGACTTTGGACGGGTGTTTTGGGGAATTATTTAAACTTACTTCCTTATCTTGCTGTGACTGTAACGGGTCGCAATCAATAAACTTTGTTATTGCTCTCCTAGATGATTCTTTTAATCATTCGGTATACAATGGTTAGGTCTTGTTAATTATCTTTAAATGCATTTGTTTAATTACAGGGCGTAACATTTCGACCAACCCTCAAAACAAAAAACTTTGACAAACTCAAATTTTTTTCGAATAACAACTCTTTTTACCTACAATAAGCAAAAATGTTTTAACTTTCAAGTGTAATCCATTCTAGGACAAAAATTTTTTAAGTCTTGCTTTGACAATTACAATAGATTACTGTTTACATCTTCTAGAGGATAATTATAATCTATCCCCCAAATTTATTAACCTCAATTTTTAGTACATTCTAATTTTCTTAAAAATAACATGCAAATAATCATGCAAACACACAATAAAGTCTTTTTCTTCCATGGGGAATTTTTACTGTAAGGGTATGTACTCGCCTTCTTCAACGAGGGGATTTTTTTCCCC
>JAFIRS010007910.1:0-20907 GCA_018342105.1 Gonioctena quinquepunctata | reverse complement strand
TATTTTTATTTGTATATAATTCCATACTCTCATAGAATATAATGATTGTGACGGATGTAGGATAACAAAATAATGACATTAGCGATCTGTCATTGTCAACTTCATATGTGTGCCAATGTTCACAAGTAAAAAATCAATTATCCCCTATTTTCTACCCGTAAGGGTGAATAATTCCATCTGAAATCCAAATATGAGCGACTATGAGGTATACCCTATCTAATAAAAAAAGAATCATCCGAATCGAAGAACCCAGTACAAAGTAATGCCTGATAGAATCGGTTAACGGACCGGAATTCAGAGGGTTAGTGATCAATATCCTTCATTTAGCTACCCTTAGGAGTGGATTTCATATTTTAAATTCAAATGGGACCAACTTCGAAGTACACCCTATCCACCGAGAAAGAATTATCGGAATCGGACGTCTCAGTAAAAAGTTATGCGTGATCATACATAAACAAAAATATACTCGTCGACTAGAGAACCTCCTCCTTTTTGGTTTCGTCGGTTAAAAAGAGGTTTTATTCAGGAATAAAGCAAAAATAATGGCTTTCTATTCGTAAGTAGGGGGCGATTCCCGAAAAAAGATTACTAATCTACGTAAGTAGTAATGCACGAGCCCAGAATAGCCGAGTTCGCTGAATTAATATATTTTCAAATTATATTAACGGATTTTGAATAAGAAGTCATAAAAATAGTCGTTGAGGAACGGGTGGGTGAGAATACATATTTTATTGGCTCATAACAGTAATTCATTGTTAAAAAAATGTTAGATGCTTTGTGTTTCATTTTCCCCCTTATATTTATATATAAAAATGATTAATGTTATTCTCAGAATGTATTATGAGACTGGTTTACGTTTCATTATCATTTTTATTTATTTCAATTTTGCCGAAAGCTCTGAGACGGTCAATTCAAATGAAAGCTCTGGGTGAAGTTGTCACATCCACAGATATATACTGTATCCAAGTTGAATAAAGTCATGCTCGACTCAAAATATAGGGTTCGTTCGAAATCGTCCATATTATTATGTTGAATTATGGAGAAAGGCGGAAAGAGAAATAATTATGATTCCCCGTATAAAGTATATAGTAGACCAAATTGAGTGAAAACTATTCCCGCGAAAAAACCAGTCGATAACTTCGCTGACCGCTCATGGCGCATGAATTACCGTAAACCACTAGAGATTATACTTTATCGGGTTCGGGGTATGGATAATAGAATATATTAGTAGAACAGTGGTATGGTGTGTGTCTGGGCATATATGGGGTGAACAACTGTAAGAAAATGTTTGTACAGTAGTTGAAATTACCATCCACATAAAATTTCTGGCTCAAGCAAATCTGCTTTGAATTTGTACAACAACCAATGAAAGTGTTTAATACTAATCATTTATTATTTAATGAGCCACAAAGTTTGAAATATTAAAAAAAAGCTTGTAAACTTGACCTTCCAGAAAGTTTGGAGATCAATATTAAACAAAAAGTCAGAATACGTGCTTGGATTAATTTAAATAATTATTATTTATTTCACCGTAGATTAAACAGTAGAAGTTGATGTCTTTTGCTTGCTATTTTGATGTGATTTTCGAATGATATCTCGTGCATTTTCAAAGATATAACAAAAGTTCAGAAAACTATTTTTTAATGTTCAAAAATGAGAATTGTGACGAAGAAGAAAAAATGGTACATTGACGAAGTGGAAAAACCCAGTTTTCTTTACGCGAAAAGGTGAGTTTTTATCTGTGATAATAATAATAAATTATATTATAATAATATTATAATAATAATATATTATTATTATCTGAATAAAACACATGCGTTCGGTTTTGATGTATAATCATGAATGTGCATATTGCTTACATTTTACAATAATCAATAAATCAGGTCGATTTGTTGGGGTTATTCAACTCAGTATACATCAATTCATCATTATATTAAAAACTTTTTAACAAAAAATTAAACCGACGAAATACGGAACTGAAAAGTAAAAAATAAAATAAACCTTCTTCGTCTCAATAACTAAGCTCCTGAACTAATGTAAGTAACTAATTTTGAGTCGGCGCCAAACAAACAAGCAAATGAATTAGGTAAGGCGTAAAATGATGGCATCGAGTTGCGCGGTGACATTCTGATAATTTTTTTGAAGTAATTTAATGATTTTCGTTGATTGTTCGTTTGGTGCCGACTCAAAATTAGTTACTTACATTAGTTTAGGAGCTTTTAAAAGGTTTATTTTTATTTGTATTATTAAATTTTTCATTTTTTTGTGGCTGAAATCTACTAATTACTACCTACTTGTTTTTTTATTACTTCCAAAATACTTACTTACCCATCTTACTTCAACTATTACCAGTTAAATAATATGATTATCTACTTTTACTATTTGTTGTAATATAAATTATTTTTGTTGTTCTGGTTAGTTTATTTCATTACTTTGTATATCATTCCATTCTCTCATAGAATATAATCATTGTGACGGATGTAGGAGAACAAAAATGATGACAGTAGCGATCTGTCATTGCCAACTACATATGTGTGCCAATGTTCACAAGTGAAAAATCAATTATCCCCTATTTTTCTACCCGTAAAGGTGGATAATTCCATTCAAAATCCAAATATGATCAAACTATGAGGTATATCCTATCAAATAAAAAAAGAATCATCCAAATCGAAGAACCCAGTAAAAAGTTATGCCTAATAGAATCGGTTAACGGACCAGAATTCAGAGGGTGAGTGATCAATATCCATTGAAAAAAGAATTATCGGAATCGGACGGTCATACATAAAAAAAAAATACGCTTCGACTAGAGAACCTCCTCCTTTTTGGTTTCGTCGGTTGAAAAATGCTTATTCTCTAATAATATATACCATCACATCTCCCACGGGAGAGTTAAAAAAATAAAAGCTGCTCTTATTTTTTTTTCTAAAACTAAACATTTCTTTATCTGATTCTTATGTACTTCAACTGAATGATTATTTCCTAAATCTAATTTAACATTTGATGACTTATTTTCTGCAATAGTAAAAGGACCTTTGAAAAGAGTTTCTAACTTACTTACATCATTACATTTCAACATCACTCTATCTCCTACTTGATAAGTAAATGGTTTTGATTTCATGTCATAACAATTTTTTCTTTCAGCTTTTGATTCCACCAGATTGTATTTAGCATCACTACATGCTTTTTGCAATTTATATTTCAATTCCAATGGACAGTTTTTGAAATTGTATAGAGGATCGATTGCAATCGTACAGGTTTTCTGAAAATAAGTTCATATGGTGTATATTTAGTTTCAGTGTGTACTGTATTATTGTAAGCAAAATACCAATAGTGAACCCATGAACTCCATAAATTTGGATGGTTTGAAACCTGAATTCTCAAATAATCTCCCAAACTCTTATGCGTATTTTCAAGCGAACCTATAGTTTCGTGATGATAAGCTGTTGAATTCAATTGTTTGATATTCAAGAGTTTACAAGTCTCAGATATAGTGGAATTCAGAAACTCAGAACCCTTATCTGTAACGAATTCTTTTGGAATACCATATCTCAAAATGAAATTATCAACGAAAGATTTCGCAACAGTTTTTGCCTCTTTATTAGGAATCCGGTAAGCTTATACAAACACAAACTTCCGTAGTTCATACTGTAAAGTAAAGTAAAGACAATATATCATGGGTCACAGATGAATTAAAAACTTCTAGTTCACAGTTGAAAGATTTGCATATTCTCCAAAAAAATCATCCATATACAAACAGAGGCTCATTCAACATAAACAACTTGTAGAAAATACAAAAAAATCACACTTTAGTAACTTTATCCAGAATTCCGAGAACAAAAATAAAGCATCTTGGTCCATCATTAATATTCTTAAAAACAAAAACAAATCAATTCAACCTAATATGCAAATCATTCATGATGATCAACTCGTAACATCCCCTAATAAAGTAGCCAATATAGTCAACGATTTTTTCATAAAAGCACCCAAAAAAATAAGTAATAGTATACCACCATCAAATATAATCGATAATTCTGAGGGAGGAGCCAAGAGTAACTTACAATCTATGGTCTTTCTACTTTTGACAGAAGACGAGATGAATCGCATATTTGCAAAACTCAAAAATAAACCCTCATCAGGACCGGATGATCTCCCATGCAATATTATCAAAGAATTTAGCTCTTTCATAATAGAACCAATCACTCATATTGTGAATTTTTCTTTCGAAACGCATTATTCCAGATCAACAAAAAATTTCAAAAGTTATTCCAATTCATAAAAAAAAAGCAAGAAAAGAGTTGGATAACTACAGACCAATATCCTTGACTCCGGTGTTTTCTAAAGTTTTTGAATATAGTTTGCTGGATAGGCTCAATCATTTTATTGAAAAATTCAACCTAATACCTAGTGAACAACATGGGTTTAGGAAAACAAGATCAACAAATACTGCTTCCACAAAATCCATAACATGTATCATAAATGCACTTGATGAAAAGAAATATCCCATAGGAATATACTGTGACTTGAGCAAAGCCTTTGATTGTGTACCACACGATAGATTATTGGACAAACTTTGGTCACTTGGCATCAGAGGCACATTACATAACTGGTTAAAATCCTTTCTCACAAACAGAAAACAATATTCACTTATATCTCATAATGATGGAGGAATGATCAGTCAACACACCTCAAACACTGCACCTGTAGAAATAGGCGTACCTCAGGGAAGTGTTGTCGCCCCTACATTATTCTCTCTTTATGTGGCAGATATAGTATATTATTTAGCCGACTTCAAAATTGTTCTATATGCAGATGACTTATCAATTCTCGTATCAAAGGAATCACATGATTTGAACCAAACAGCTTGTGAGGATCTAATGACAAAAATTGCATATTGGTTTTCCAAAAATATGCTCTACATAAATACAACAAAAACGGAGTTTCTTATTTTTCATACAAAACAAAAACAAGTTGAAAGTATAACTATGAAGATTAATAACAATAACATCAATCAGAACAACAGCATTAAATTTCTAGGCATGACAATCAGTGATACCTTAGACTGGGAGAGTCACATAAAGACTATAATCAAGGTAGTAAATACCAAAATATTTCAAATACGGTGCATGTATAGAGTACTGACGATCGAAGTACTGAAAAACTTTTATTATGCAGAAATCCAATCAAGATTGACTTATGGTATAATACTATGGGGACAGTCTACAGCAGCAAAAGCACTCTTTATTGTCCAGAAAAAATGCATCAGAGCTCTGTTATGCAAAACTCAATCCAACCAAGTAAACCTTTATTCAAAGAATTCAGATATTACCACTCACGTGTCTTTACATATTGGAAGTGGCCTGTTACATCTATAAAAGAAAAAACAATCTGCTTCGTCGCAAAGACATACATAACTATTTCACTCGAAATCAAAATCTTCTGAATACCCCACAAAGTAGATTGAGTTTAACCCAGAACTGTCCTCTCAACATTGGAATCCGAATATTTAATAAAATTCCTAAGAAAATAAAAGATCAAGAGAACCACTTCAAATTCAAAAAATCTCTTTCAAACCTTTTCAGGTGTGGCTTATTCTATTCTTTGGAAGAATATTTTAACATGTAGCATACAAACTAAATGTGAATTTTATGATTATATACTGTGTATTTTTATATTTATATGTGCTGTATTGTGCTATGTATTCAAATTTTTGACGTGTTTTTATAACAATGTGGTCTTTTTAATGAATAAATTTGATTTGATTTGAGGATATAACGGTTATTGTCAGAATCTTCTGGTAATGGCCCAACAAGATCTAAAAATTTTTTTTTGAAATCCGGAAGAAGCTGTTGTTGTTATTGCCATCGGTTCTGTGTTAGGTTTGGAGTGTTTGTAGCCAACGTTACACCTTCTGACAAAGTCTTCTACATTTTTTCGTAGCCCTGACCAGAAATAGTTTTTGTTTATGTTAGTGTACATTCGATTTATTCCTGCATGTCCTCCAGTCGGTAGTATATGTCATTAAGAATAAGTTGTCTCGTCTCAAGATTAGTTATATGGTTTACATCCTTTATTATCGATATTTTGACTCCTGAATTTTGTACTTTTTTGCGGTATTTCAATACTTCCTTTAAAATACTTCCTTTAAAATCGAGAGATTATTCGTGTGAACTGATTTATTTGCTTGAGCTCTCGTCATGACGTACATTGTATTTACTACATTACTTTGCATATTTTTCAATTCATCAGAAGAGATTTCAACTCTGATATATTTTATATCAAAATCATACTATTCGAACAAGTCTGAATTTTGTGAGTCTACTTGATGGGTCCATCATACCGAATAGATATATTAATGTAAAAATTACAAATTTTCTCGAAAACAAATGAGGTCTGAAATGTTTTACGGCCCAGATAAAATTTCTCGATGTATGGAAGGATGAGTTATTTCTGTCTTGTTAAGCGATCTGCTCGCATATGCAATGGATTTGTCATCTCCACTTGAGGGTGAAAATATTATCCGGAGAAAAATCTGGATATTGCAGTATAGGAGGGCTTTTCAGTGATAATTTCAATGGTTCATGAGCTTCTTGACATTCGTCCGTCCAATTAAATGTTACACCTTTTCTTTTTAAATGATTCAAAGGAGCCGCAATATCTGCAAAATTTCTGATAAATCTCCTATAATAATTTGCAAAAGCTACGAACCTTTTCGTATCGCTACAATCTTTTGGGACAGGATAATTTTCGATAGCTTCTATTTTAGATGGATCCGGAAAAACTCCTTCATGAGAAATCTTATGTCCAAGGTAAAGATTTTTTTTTTTTTTAATTGTCATTTTTTCGGATTTAATTTGAGGTTTACTTCCCGTAATCTATGAAATATTTTGGATAGATTTTTGTTATGGCGCCATAAATTATTTCCAAAAACAATCAAATCGTCCAAATGAACAAACAACTTTCGTAGGTTAAACCTAACATAGCGACTGTCATGGCGCGAGAAAAAGAATTTGGTGAAACCTTCATTCCTTGGGGAAGTCTCGTCATTTGATATTGTCTACAAGATGGTTCCAATGCGATTTGATAATACCCTTGAGATAAATCAAAATGGGAAAAGTACATTGCGCCAGAGAGTGATTCTAAAATTTCACTAATATTCGGTAAGGGAAATCTATCATCCTCAAGTGGTTTATTCAAAAGCCTATAATCTATCACAACTCGCCATTTTTTATTTTCGTTTTCATCAGGTTTCTTGGGGACAATTAATAGTGGTGCTGACCTCGGTGATTTAGTTTCTTCTATAATAAATACCATCCGATAACATTTGATCGATTTGTCTATGAATTTCCTCTTTTTGAGCATGCGGGTTTTTCAGAATTTTTCAAATGTATTTTTTGTTAATAAATACTAGTGACCGTTAAACGATCGTTTTCTAAATGAAAAATATCAGAGTATTTCCTCGCTATTCAAATGATTAGTATTGATCAATTTTAATAAATGAACAACTCGATTCACCGAATTGGTTTTATTATCATTGAATTGACAAAGTTCATAGTCCTCAATCTTCCCGCTTTGAGGATCGAAATTTTTTAGTAGAACTTCTTCATCCCGAACATTGAGAATTTTTACAGGTATGATATTATTTTCATCTGGCCTAGCTAGACATCCAGCTACAAAAACACCTTCGCATAATTCGCTAGGTAAAACGACACAATCATCAGATGTCTCAACGTGAAAGAATTTAATTGCTTCACATCGTGGCGACATCGAGGTATATACAAATACAACAAATAGAAATGCCTTTATTTCCAGTAGACATAACAATGAATGGAATCCGTCAGTGTAGATTAACTACTAAATACTAAATTACGAATTAGGTACATAAGTACATGAAAAAATAGACACCACAATTTCATCTTAAAATATCAGATTACACACTGCCATGGGACATATATTCATTCAAATCATAAAACTCACCCTGAACCAAAAAAGGTAGTTGCTTTTTAAAGTTATTAAATGACTTACAATCGCGTACATGTCCAGGTAGTCTGTTAAAAACATGCAGACCAAGATTATCTGGTGAATTTTTCCCCACATTTAATCTATTAAAGGGGGTGTGTAAAAAATTATGGGAACTAGTGAGATGATGGTGAACTTTGTTTAAAAATACAAACTTAGAGAGTTCATATACAAGAATACTATACAAAGTCATAATTCCCAATTTTTTAAACTGATCCCTACAGGATGTAGTCGGGGATAGACCTACTATACACCTAATTATACGTTTTTGTGCCACAAAAATTGCGTGGGTGCTAGATGATGATCCCCAAAAGCAAATACCGTATTGGAGACGTGACGCAACATGTGCACCGTACACAGAGATAAGGCCGCTTGATGGCAGAACTCGCTTTAAACATCTTATAATAAAACACAGGCTGTTTAGTTTAGAACACAGCTGATCACAATGTTTATTCCAGGATAGATTCTGATCAAGAGTTAAGCCCAAGAATTTAGTGCTTGTAGCTCTACTCACACTCTCTTCCCCCACCTGAATAGTCAGGTCGAGATCTTGTTTATTCTGGGGTGTGTGAAACCGTAAATAAGAAGTCTTCTCAGAATTTAAATATAAGGAGTTCTGGCTGAACTTTTTTTTTTTTATGTTCTGGTTCCCACGGAAAGGGATATACTGTAATGTTCAGAGAACATCGTGGGAACCAAGGGAAAGAAGGTAGGAGTTGGTGTTCTTCTTAAATTTCTGGAGGTTGTATGCCTCGGGGAACACCTCCCTAGGCAATGAGTTCCAAAGCGTCGCTGTTCGTTGAATGAACGAGTCTTTGGAAAGTGATGTTCTGCAGGTCTCCAAAGTGACCATGAAGGGGTGTGATGACTGAACTTGACGGGTTAGTCTCGAAGAGACTGCCAAAGCAGGAACGATTGTTGATATTTCAGAAGAGCATCGCCCATGAAAATATCTATAAAATAGAGACAAATCGCCAACTTTTCTACGGTGTTCCAGACAAGTGAGCGAGTTTGTAAACGAGGCATCACTGACGAGACGAATTGCCCTTTTTTGGACAGAATCCAATAGCCTCAGGATATGTTTAGGTGCCGCGCTCCAAATATGGGAACAGTATTCCAGGACAGGTCGGATCTGTGCCTTATAGATCATAAGCAGCTGAGTGGGGTGAAATAGCTCTTGGCACGAAACAAAACCAAGTTTTTGGGATGCACTTTTGGCAATGGACCTCACGTGATTTTCCCAGAAAGGTTATTGCTGATAGTAATACCAAGCATCGATATGGATGACTTCAGTGGTATGGTTACTCCTGACAAAGTTAAAGTTAGGCACAGTGAGATCGGCTTTTTAGAGAAAAGACATGCTTGTGTTTTGTTTGCATTGAATTCTACCAAGTTATTAGATCCCACTCGAGAATTGTTGCTAAGTCCATATTATATTATTAACATTTCTTCCTCGTTCATTTCTGGTTTCACGGGCTGATATAGGGGCCCTGGAAGAAAAGCGGTATGGAGGGTACTATCATCGGCAAAGCTGTGTACTGGACATGAAGTTGCTTTCAACAGGTCGTTGATGTGAAGTAGAAATAGTGTTGGTGCGAGAATAGATCCTTGCGGAACACCAGCATTTATGAGTAAAGTGTCAGATGAAGCTCCATCGACCACTACATGGAGAGACCTGTTTGAGAGAAAACTAGCAAGCAGAGAACACAGCTGAGGGGGCAAGCCATAAGACGGAAGCTTGGCGAGGAGTCCCTGGTGCCAAACTCGATCGAACGCCTTGGAGATATCTAATGCCACAGCTAAAGTTTCTCCATACTTTTCAATAGATAGCTGCCATATTTGTGAGACGTAAGCGAGCAAGTCACCAGTTGATCTCTGATGGCGGAAGCCATATTGCCTATCGTTGACAATTCCTGAGTCTTCCAGATATTTCATGAGCTCGATGTTGATGGCTTTTTCCATGACCTTTGAAATAATAGATAGCAGTGCGATAGGTCTGTAGTTACTAGGTAGGGTCTTTTTGCCTTTTTTAGGGACTGGCTGTACTCTTGCAATTTTCCAATTGGACGGAAATACCCCCAAATTGTAAGAGTGGTTGAACAACTTGCAAAGAACAGGTGTTAGTTCGGGGGCACATTTCTTGAGAACAATCGGCGGGATTCCGTCAGATCCACAGGCTTTGTTGGTGTTGAGACCCAGCAAAATCTTTCTGATAGTACGTTGGCGAAAGGTGATCTCGGGCATGTGACTGTCAATAGGTGTAATGTTCGGGGGTTGTTTTCCCGATGAATCCAGAGTGGAATTTCCAGCAAATAGGTGCGCAAAGATATTGGCTTTTTCCTGGCCAGTCGTTGCTAGTGTTCCATCTTCTTTGGTTAGAGGAGAAAATGACCTCAACCCAGAGTTACAGGCCGTATTGAGGACATCCCCATCGGAATTGGAGACAATGAAGGAAGAATCATCCGCGTACAGCGAGACTGTCCAACCATCATGTATAATTGAACTGATGTCATTTATATAACACATAAACAAAACGGGGCCTAAGACGGACCCCTGCGGCACTCCTAGGTCAACACCTAAAGTTTCGGATTTATACGACCTTCGACCCAGATTAGTGTCAAGGTGAGAAATTGTTGTCTTTGCTCTAGGTAGCTTGAGAGCCAGCTCAGTGCTGGTCCCCTAACTCCGTATGCCTCCATCTTGACAAGCAGGAGTTGGTGGTCGACACAGTCGAACGCCCTGCTGAGATCGCAGAATATTCCAGCAGGGCATTCACCTGGCTCTCCCTTTTTTAATATTGGAATAATTTTGTTTATTTTCAATGTGTCAGGAAATGCTTAGAATGCATTGATAGTGAGATTTTACTATTGTTTTTCCAGAATGAAAATACAAATTTCTTGTAATCAATGATTGCATTGTGTTTATGGAAAAAATCTGACCCCAATACTCCATGCATATCACTATCAAAAGCTTCCATCAGCAGAAATGGGTGACGCAGCTTTGTGTCATTTGCTTGTAATGTAATATAAGCTTAACCTTCAGAAGTTGTTGACCCAGATATGCCAGTTATTCGATCTTTTTTTGAGCGGTCAATAAGTTCAGTTTTGTTTACATATTGTTTAAAAATTATGCTGACAGTTGCACCTGTAAAAACTAGAAATGTTAGTAATGATTCCCTCTAAGCTAATTTTACAAAATTTAGGCCATTTACATTAAAACTGAAATGATTTTCGATATTTAATTTAGACTCGAAAAAACGGTTCAGATGACGTAGATGGAAGTGGAGAATTATGAAAAACTGTTTCATGATTGTTAATAGGTATATTTTCATTAGAATTTCTCGAATAATATACCCTTTGTGGATTATTTCTCACTGTATTACCACGATATCCCCTGTAGTTGTAACCTCTACGTATATTTCGTGAAGAATTTTGGACCTCTATTGCCTGAAAAATTACCTCTGTTTTGTTGAGAAAAATGTGAATTCCTGAAAAGTCTGTTGTTTCCAGTATTATGTCTAACATTTTTACGTCCTTGCATATGGAAAATTTGAGCATTTTGCTTAGGTATCGCCTCATCTTTGGATCCCTGAATAGTATCACTTAATTTTGAATAGTTTCTTGATTTAATAATAGTTCGTAATTCTGAGTTTTGTAAGCCGTTGCAGAACGCATTGATTGCTATTTTTTCATTCACGCCCCTTAAAACCTGAATGGCATTTTGATTACCTTCAGCTTGAGTGATTGTAAGATAAACTAAAAGTTCTTCTATTGATTTGCCGAACTCATCAATTGAACAGTGTCTTTGTTTAGAATTGTGCATCTGAAATGATAGAGCTGAAATAGTTTTTCCAGTGATGAAATGAGTTTTTAAATCCAAAATTAATTGTGCATCACGGACATACGCATTATTCATTCTCATCTTTGCACTTTGAGACAACAGCGTTTTTAAAATATAGTTAGTTAGTAATTTTTTGCCTGCATCATCTAATAATGCATCATACAATTCAATGGAATCAATAAGCTGTTTCGTTACGTTCTCTGTACCGTCCATGACGGGCAGTAGGCTTGCAGCCGTTCCCAAATCAAATTTTTCTGTCATGTTGCCTGTTTCACTTGTGAAATCTGAATCTGTAGAGTCTGAACAGGAGCATATAATGAGTTTGATTTTGGAGGGAAGAGTAATGGACTTGTCAAGAAATTCACCTATTCTACTTTTTAAAATGTTCATCAATTTCCCTTTTATATTGCTCGATAGATATTGCATAAGACCTAATTTCATTCCATATAACTTTATCTTCTACCTTATATTCATTAAATTTATCTACTAAACAACGAAGAAGATCCCTGAACTATTCTTACTTTTTAAACTTACGACGTGTAACTTCTTAGTCTCTTTTTCTTTCAGTATTGTCTTTCTGTAGATTCATATGAAATACTCTTACTTCTTCAACGAGATACTTGAATTTATTTGGGTTAGACATAACTTCCTACACTAAGCGGATTCCATTGTTTGATAGGCTCTCATCGGCATATAACATATATTTCAGGCTATTTCTCAACTATTTGCTTCCAATTCGCATCTTCTTTTCCAATATCCAATGACCAACGTCTTCAAAATTGATTTGTCTTCTCTGCATTCGTTTTTCCATCAGTTTTCCAGCTTGGTTGAAATTAATTTGGCTTTGATTTCGTAATCCCATTTTTGTGTAAATAATTCAGTTCGATGAAAGTTCCATTTCCATGTTATGTTCTAAAGGCAGGATCGCCATGTGATAAACTTGGTATTACTTAAATTAGTTTATCTGAATAAAACATATGCGTTCGGTTTTGATGTATAATCATGAATGTGCTTATTTCTTACATGTTACAATAAATCAGGTACTATTTGTTGGGGTTATTCAACTCAGTGTACATCAATTCAACATTATATTAAAAATGCTCTCTAATAATATATACCATCACATATCAAGCCATTTTATTATAAATCCGAACTTATTCCAAATCATGGATTCACATGAACATTAGTAACAATTAGTGCAAAAGAAAAATATAATATTCACATATTTGAAACTAAGAAAAAGAGTCCAATCAATTCTCATTGATTTGTGAAAAATTATTTCTATAATTCGATTTTTTGTGACAAATGAATTTTTAATTCAGAAAAAGGTTTCTGTTCTCAGATGTGGAAATCACAAATGCGTGTGGTTGCAAAAGAATCGCATTTTGTTTTTCAACTCAAATGTTTCACTTACATTGGGAAGTTTACACAATTCATAGAAACGGGGTTTTCACTTAACGGAAAAATCTTGTAAATATGAAGCCATACGGTTTCACGGCTAAGAAACCATTCAGCAACTGTTTCATGATTCATTCTTGAATGTGAAACTGCGGTATGGCTTTGGATTTGAAAGAAATTCACGTTGGGACTGTCGAAAATTCCCAATGTAAGATATATGCTTCGGTAGAAAACTCCAATGAGAAACAAAATTAATTAATTCCACAGCTGGAATAGTTTCCTCGAATTCCAAATTTTATTTTTCATACAAAATGGAGAAGCGGAAATCCTAAATTTTCCTTCAAATCCAACACAGTATCCATAAAAAACAATTATACAAATGTTCGAACTGATTTAGGCAGACGAAACCTAATTGTTCATCAACACAAAAGGAATCTTGAGAAAACAAGGATATGTCGTAGATCATTCCCTGGAAAGAAAACGAAAAGATCGAAAATTTAAAAAAGTTGATGAGGCCAGTAGAATAGTGTCCACCTTGGACTCTGTGATATATTCAGCCCTAATCTGAGGGTTAATAGTTATCACTTCGTAAAATAAAAGTCGGTGTGAACAGTTTGAAAGGTTTATTCTAACTGACCTGATACAAGATTTAAAAAAAACTCTCTCGGTACCATGTCGATACCGAACGTTATTTGAATTCATACATACGTATGTTCTGAAATTAATGCGATATTCTACAGACTCAATCACCAAGAAATTTTCTGACTATCCTGAATATACCTTTCAAGCCCAGGGTGATATCAAAAAACGGTTTCAATATTTTTGTCTAGTTACAAAAAAATATAATTATTAATTTTCGGACAGTTTTTTCTTATCAGCCAATATACCTACCAAAAAAATGTATCACTGAAAATCCCTTCTAAATCCTTTAATAATCTCCCTTTCCAGATAGTTTACTGAAATTTGTTTTTAAACAAAAATAGGCAAGCAAGTCGGCATTTTCGATCAAATCACAAATCCTATTATATTTCATCAGGGGTGGATAAATCCTATCCTCATCCAACTAAGAATAGATATGCTATACGCAAACACCTTTTGACAGCATATGAAAAAATCTTAGAATGATATCTTCGAATAATTTTCTTTTCATAAAACACATACTGAAAGCAGAATTTCAGAAATTTATCAACAGTCTATTGGAAACAAGCATATTCCCACCCCTTATCTGGATGATGATTTCGTCAGTGTTACTCATTCAAAACAAGTAAACGCATAATTATTCAAGAATTTTTTCCACGTATATCTATGGATGTGGCTAACTTCGCATTAGTAATGAAAGCATGTCTTAGGTCCTTTCAATAAATTTGAAAGATATTGACATAGTAACACTATTATTCCTTATATAACGATTTTTAATACTCGCACAATTAAAATTATTATCGTTATTGATAACATATCTCATTTCATTTGCAGACAAACTATCCTGAAGGAAGGAGCATGTGACTCTTTCTGCAAATTAGGGGCCTCGGCCCGATCCATGGTCAAATAGAGAGTGCCCCATCGAAATGAATGCTGCATCCGCCATCAAACTTCGATTGCTCTTCGTGGCCCATCTGGTTTCTTTGTTACAATATTCTTTTGGTGAGTCGATAAAAACCCTAGTCGTATACATTGTTCCAGAACAATATATCTTCATCAGATGATTTTTTTACCAAAGAGAATGCCTTGGTTGTTATTTTATTTGCCATTTTTGTTTTTTTTATGGAAAACACGGATGAGTGATAGTTTAAATTGCCTTCTTACAATTATCAGTAGGATTTTTGGCATTTTCCGGAATATATATACAGGGTGTCCCTGGACTTTCTCTTTTCCTATCGGGAATGTATAGATGGGGTCAAAATATCACCAGTATTTCATATAACTTTTGTTCCTAAAAGCCTTCGTTACCAAGTTACGGGCCCTCAAAGTTACAAAATGAAAAATGTTTTTCTTTGATAACTTTCAAAGTGAATATTCAAAATCATCTAAATTTCGGTGATTGACTAAACAAATGAATTCCTTCGATGAGGTTCACAGGAGTCAGTTGTTTTGCTAAAAGTCAGGAACGGACTACCCCCGATGGTCCACCCCAAAACTTTGAAATGACTGGGATTTGTCAATATTTTTTAAAACAGAACAAGGTTACCTGACAATTTCCTGAATAAAAGTACTCGTGTGGAAAATCGATCGAGCAACGATTTTGATAAAATGCTTTTTTTGTTCGACGACATCCAACCTGAGATGTCTACCATTATTCGAAAAGATTAATTTGTAATTAAAATAGAAATGATAGGTACAATGTTCATAACGAATTTTTATCATGCAAACACGTTTACCTTACAAAACTCATGGTGTAAATAATCAATCGCAAGTCTCAAGAGCAAACAGAAATGCAAAATCCGCTACAAATACTGCTTGATATGACCCCCGTCTCTCAATACATTTTATTAGTCATCGCAAACACCCTCTCTGCACTTGAAATAGAATGCCGGGGTCGTTTCGTATGGCTTCACAATATAATGTAATTCTATTCAACAAGGCATCTCTGGGTGAATAGGTGAAATAAACGAGGCTTTCAGATGCCCCACAGAAAGAAATCCAATGGATTTAAATCCGGAGACCGCGGTGGCCATGATTATGGCCCACCTCTACCAATCCATCTATTGGGGAAAATCTGGTTCAGATGGTCCCGCACAATCAAACTAAAATGATGAGGAGCGCCATCATGCATAAACCACATATCTCTTCGGGTTTGCAATGGGACATGTTCCAAAAGTCCATTCAAATCATTCTGAATGAACTCCAAATAACGTTCTCCATTCAATCGGTCAAGTAGAACGAATGGTCCTATAAGATGGTTTCCTATGATACCAGCCCAAACATTCACGTTGAATTTCCGTTGGTGTTTGGTTTGCAATATCCCATGGGGATTTTCTTTGGTCCATATGTGGAGATTATGAGAGTTGATTACCCCCTCTCTACTGAAACCTGCTTCATCAGTGAAGAAAACTCGGGTGATAAAAGTCATATCCTCTCTTTGCTTATCCAGAAACCAATTGGCATATTCCAGTCGTCCTGGAAAATCTTCAGGTGTCATGGCATGTACCTTCTGGATGTGATATGGGTGGAGCAGTTGTTCCCTAATTATTCAATGAATAGTGGATGTATGGAACTGTTCTGATAGGTTTCTGATGCTCATTGAAGGATCATCAGCGACAGCTTCCAAAATATTTTTCCTCAATACAACGGTACGCACAGCCCTAGGATCGCCCTCACCACCTTGTTTTGGCAAAACTGAACCTACAATAATATCGAAATAAAACAACAGGCTCAATAATTTATCCATTAGACATATCTGTCTCCCCGCTGCGATCGAACGCTCGAACGTTTCTCTTCGGTAACGTTCGATTGGGAAAAGCTCGGCATACAGACGACGGGCTTCTGCAGCATTACCAAATGCTCGCCCATACAATGCATGCATATCTGCATATTCGTTGAATGTAAACTGTTCGGCCATATCAAAACACTTCAAACTGTCCTATTAGAATATTGACAATACAATGACAACGCACCACTCAACAAAACAAAATCGCATTCCAGTTGTCATTTTTTATCCACACTAATTTTATTTCTTTCTACAAGGTGTTTTTGTCAACATCTGTAGAAGAAATGGAACATACATTTATTCACCGGATATTTTTCACCTATTCACGTGCAGCCGTTTTTGTAGTTTATTCGTTTGCTTTTTATAAGCTATGTCTTCCGATGTGCGTTTTTTCAGCTAAATTTATCTTCGGGTTAAAGATTTTCTCCCATGAAATTATACTTATCAGTGAAACTCCTCAACATTTAAGCTGTGAATACGAATTTGCAACATCCAAATGTTGAGTTTCATGAGATTCAGATAAGACAACACGAAACGTGCTTATTCCACGCGTACATACAAAATATGGACTGAATTCGATATTTCATAGTGGAGTAGCTTGTCAGTTCAAAAACACCACGAATCTACATAATTTGATATTTCATTTGAAAAAATATCTACATTGTGAATGAAACTTTAAACTAGGTACAGTATTTTTTGTTTACGACTTTATTTTAGCATATTTTGTATTATCCCTGTTATAAATAGTTGTTGAATTAACGGTTACTTAGTATTTCTACTGTGAAAATTTTTCATTTCAAATAATGGTGGACGATCGGGTTTGATGTCGTCGAGTAAAACTGCATTTTTATTAAGAATCGTTGTCCGATCGACTTTCCACACCCAGTACTTTTATTCAGAAAATTGTCTACGTAACCTTATTTTGTTGAAAACTATTGAAAAATTATCTGTCATTTCAAAGTTTTGGGGTGTGGACCATCGGGGGTAGTCCGTTCCTGACTTTGTAGCAAAACAACTGACTCCTGCATGAAAGTTCATCGAAGGAATTCATTTGTTGAGTCAATCACCAAAATTTAGATGATTTTGAATATTTACTTTGAAAGTTATCAAAGAAAAACATTTTACATTTTGTAACTTTGAGGGCCCGTAACTTGGTAACGAATGCTTTACGAACAAAAGTTATATGAAGTACTGGTGATATTTTGACCCCATCTATACATTCCCGAGAGGAAAAGAGGAAGTCCAGGGACACCCTGTATACTGTATACAGGGTGTTATGTAATAAGTGTCCGATATTTTACAGGACGATTTCTCAGTTATTCATAAGGTGAAAAGTTCATACAAGCATGGGTCCGCAAGGCCTTATTTTTGATATAGAAGGTGTTAAAAATTTATTTTTTAAAATATTGTCGATATTTGGACGAAAATTGGAATTCGGGGATTTTTTAATAAGAAAAATTCAAATTTGATCTTAGTTTGGCCCTTAATTGTAGGTGGCGCCGCCTACAGGTCTTTGTCTCTTTTGGGAAGTCACAACTTTGTCTTGCATGTATGTATCACATTTTCTTGAAGACAAATCGATTCCTCTATCATTTTTACGTGAAAAAGTTTTGCTTTTCAAAAGTCGCTACGAGCAGCCGTTTTCGAGATATATTGATTTAATTTAATCGATGCATCCAATCTTCTTCTCATTGATTCGCGAATAAATCAGAATATTCTAACTCTGACAAGTCCATTCATATATGAACTTTCAGTTTATGTATTCACCAATAAAACCGACTTCATTCTGAACAGTGATATTCATGATAAGAACACTCGTCAGAAACGAATGATACATGTCAAAAGTGCCAAATACAAGATTACTCAAAATGCTCCTAAATGCATTGGACCTAAAATTTTCAATCACCTTCCAGTGATGATCAAGAGAGCTGAAACTGCAACGATTTTTAAAAAACGTCTGAAGTCGTTTTTGTTGATCAATTGTTTTTATACACTCGATGAGTTTTTATCTAGTCCTATGTGATCCACTCTACTGTGTTCGTGTAATATTGTTTAGACCCGTAAATCTGTTTGCTTGATTTTTAGTACTAGTTGTAAGTTAGATATAAGTACTGACTATTTCTATACAAAACGAAATTTTTTGTCATTTTAAGGAAAATAAAGTAAGTTTATTCCAATGTTTTTTTGTGCTGTCATGTCAAAAATAATATCTTGACGCATAGTTAAATAGTTTTATTCATTATTATTGTGATTATTTGTTAAAACAATGGTAAACTTTACCAATGCAGAGTATGCTGACATACATTTTACATACGGACTTGCTAGCGGAAATGCATATGAGGCTAGACGTTTGTATCAGGAGCGTTATCAGAACCGCACAAGTCCTACTTCAAAAACGTTTTCAAGAATTCACGCTCGGTTGAGGGAAACAGGAAGTTTTGAGAAAGCTAGTCATCTGTCGGGTGTACATTGGACGGTAAGAACCCCAGAAACCGAGAAAGCACTTCTTAATCTGGTAGGAGAACACCCGGAAACAAGCTCCAGAAAAATAACGCTGACGTTAAACATTTCTCGTGTTCTGGTATGGAAAATTTTAATTGATAATTTGTTATATCCCTACCATATTCAAAGAGTTCAGGCACTACTCCCTCGTGACTTTTCGTTACGTATCAACTACTGTCGTTGGTTTCTCCAATGCCTTATTCAAAATCCTTTATTTGAAAATCAAATCCTGTTTACCGACGAAGCAAATTTCTCACTCAACGCTATATTTTTTTTTTTTTATGTTCTGGTTCCCACGAAAAGGGATATCCTGTAATGTTCAGAGAACATCGTGGGAACCAAGGGAAAGAAGGTAGGAGTTGGTGTTCTTCTTAAATTTCTGGAGGTTGTATGCCTCGGGGAACACCTCTAGGCAATGAGTTCCAAAGCCTCGCTGTTCGTTGGATGAACGAGTCTTTGGAAAGTGATGTTCTGCAGGTCTCCAAAGTGACCACGAAGGGTGATGACTGAACTTGACGGGTTAGTCTCGAAGAGACTGCCAAAGCAGGAACGATTGTTGATATTTCAGAAGAGCACGCCCATGAAAAATCTATAAAAAGACAAATCGCCAACTTTTCTACGGTGTTCCAGACAAGGAGCGAGTTTGTGAGCGAGGCATCAACAACGAAATGCCCTTTTTGGACGGGAAACCAAAGCCCGGATATGTTTAGGTGCCGCGCCCAAATATGGGGAACAGTATTCCAGGACAGGTCAAACTGTGCCTTATAGATCATAAGCAGCGGGAAATTTTAAATGGGTCTTGGCAAAGGGAAAAAAAACCAAGTTTTGGGATGCACCCTGGCAATGGACCCCCACGTGATTTTCCCAGGAAAGGTTATTCGATAGTAATACCAAGCATCGATATGGATGACTTAATTTGGGATGGTTACCCTGACAAAGTTATGTTAAAGGAAGTGAGATCGGCTTTTCTAGAAAAAGGGGCATGCTTGTGTTTTGTTTGATTGAATTCTCCAGTTAAATTTGATCCCACCCCGAGGTTGTTGTAAGTCCTTTTTTAAAATTATTAACATTTCTTCCCCCGTTCATTTCCCGGTTTCACGGGCTGGGTATAGGGGCCCTAAAAAGAAAGCGGTATGGAGGGTACCTATCATCGGCAAAAACTGTACCGGACATGAAGTTGCTTTCCCAGGTCGTTGATGTGAAGTAGAAATAGTGTTATGCGGGGAATAGATCCATGCGGAACACCAGCATTTTTTGGAGAGTGTCGATGAAACTCTATCGACCACTAACATGGAGGGCCTGTTTGGAGGAAAAACCCAAACAGAAACACAGCTGGGGGGAAGCCATAAGACCGAAGTTGGCGAGGAGTCCCTTGGTGCCAAACCCCGATCGAACGCCTTGGAGATACCCAATGCCACAGCTAAAAAATTTCTCCATAATTTTCAATAGATAGCTGCCAAAATATGGAAAGGGCGTAAGCGAGCAGGGGGCACCATTGATCTCTGATGGCGGGCCATATGCCTATCGTTGACAATTCCTTAGTCTTCCAGAATTTCGGGGCCCCGATGTTGATGGCTTTTTCCCTGACCTTTGAAATAATAGGGTAGCAGGGATAGGTCTGTAGTTGCTAGGTAGGGCCTTTTGCCTTTTTCTAGGGACTGGCTGGACTCTTGCAATTTTCCAATTGGACGGAAATACCCCCAAATTGTAAAGAGTGGTTGAACAAC
>JAFIRS010007909.1:0-20918 GCA_018342105.1 Gonioctena quinquepunctata | reverse complement strand
CTGCTACTGCAGCTATGTGAAAAACTTCTTTTGAGTCCTCTGGCGTGTCTTCGTCCCATTGTAAGCACATGTTTTTATATTCGTCTGAAGTCATAGCGACAGAACTAATTATTTTTTTTCGGGTACAGCTTGCAACAATTTTCTCTTAATATCTCGAGCCGCCCTCGCCTCCTTGAACATTATATCTTTGTGAGGATCAATATGTCTCTGATACTCACAAAAATATTTTTCTTGTACTAATTTTGCAGTAGTGTTCCATATGGTTTTAATAACACTCTCCTTGTAATCACTACCATCAATTTTCCGCATATCGAATGCCCAGACTTTTAGAATGAATGCTAATGTTTTGTTGCTATTTTCTCCATCTAATTCATAGTTGCGTTCCGCACAGAACGTCATAAATTGTCTCCATATATAAGATTTTGTTTTTTTGTGTTACTGGGTATATTTTCTTCAATATTTTGGTTTATTACTTCGTTTGAAGTAGCACCGAAGCGACTCGTTTTGACGTTTGCAGCTACAATTATTTTTGGCCAAACTGTCAAACTTTGCATTGCCATCCGTATCCATGGTTACGTCGTTGAAAACACGATGCTGATAGACCAATCAGAATTGGAAGACAGCTGGTGTTTTCGCGATAATACAAGCTGTCTTTGGTTTTTGATTGGTCAGATTTTGTAAAAATTCCAAGGTGCGTGGAATAGTCAGTGTAATGTTGACATGATTTAGTGAAATTATTTCATATGACACAAAATGACAAAATTTTAATGGTTGTTAGAACTGTCAAAAAAAATTCATAATAACAGGTTTTCAATATTGTCACAAACAAAATTGTACCAAATTCATAATTTTTTACAAACCTCGTATATAACTGATAAATTTTAAGATTTGATTATTTCAAATTAGGTTTTAGAACATGCAGAACTTTTTATGAAGAATTACTTTTTTTTTCTAAAACAAAAAATAAAGTTTTTTATTTGTCGCCAACTTAAGTGGACACACTGTATATGTACGTATCCGTAAGATAACGGCTGTATATTTTTTTCTGTGGGTTTTTATCCCTCTAACTAATACATATAATAAGGCAAGGTCTGTTTGTAATCAGCAAATAAATAAATACATTTCGGTGTATTATTAGTTTTAATTTCCGTCAGAATGTATCGATAACGGTAATATCACCGCTCACCATCACCCTATAGACGTCGGAGGTGTTATTGAGGATGAAAACTGATACAATGGATAGTATATTACTTTCGAAAGTTCAATACGGTTTCTATAGACATTCTGAAAAGATTAGAGAAACTTTTGTATTCAGAAGGAGCACAAAGGCTTCTACGATTCTATGGCGCGTAGTGTATTTTTGTTCCGCTCAAAATATTGTACAATAGCGAATCGGTATTCGGAGAAAACGAGATCCTAGTATGTATTACTTTTTACGTACGATGCATTCTGTTTTACTGGAGGTCGGTTTTGGAACATTCATACAGTACGGTTTTGGAGAATTCGAGAAATGTACTGGGAAAGATCCTATTATTCTTGACATTTTTTTCTGGAATCAATTACCTTCCTCTGAACCTAAAATGAATCTGGGAATCTGTACAAAACTAAAATTGCAAAGTAATTAGTTTGCCTTGGTTATTGCATTCGTCAAATAATGTTATGAATACAAAAAATATACAATGGTTGTATTCTAAATTTTGCCATTTTTGCTCATTGCTGAGTTGCCCCACAAACCAAACACCTGAGAGCAACCTGGATTCCAATGACAAGACACTTTTACGATTCTATGTACCACAAATCTATGTTCCGATCCAAAACGAAGTCAATATCTAATGGTTTTTGGGGTTTGCGGATTTATTTTATTAATGAACATTTAGAAATACAAGATAGCGACTTCAAAATCTGGTCATTTGTGGTCCAACGCAAAATCGATATCTAAACTCTGTCCTTTTTTCACTGGCAGCTAAACAGCTAATAAATGTATGTAGTTACTTAGCTAAATGTCACAGTCATCATCGGTATCCGAATCAGATGAATCTTCGGGTCCTATTGAAATTACTAGAGATTCCACAGTTTGGTCAATTAAATTATCAAGATCCCACATCTTCTGTTGATACATGATTTACAGCATTTATCCAATTGTCGCTTGTCACTTTGGAGAACGATGCTAGAGAAGAGAATTTAAAAGTAGTGTTGTTCCTAGCAACGTCTTGAGCCCATATGAGCTCGATAGGATTGAGCTACAATACAATAATACAATACAATAGTTTATTCATCCTGTAAGATACATTGTGATATAGGACAAGTCAATAAAAACAGTAAAAGTCAATAAAAACAGTAAAAAGTCAATAAAAACAGTAAAAAGTCAATAAAAACAGTAAAAAGTCAATAAAAGCAGTAAAAAAGGTCTAACACTTACAAATATTATAAGTCATAGAAACATACAAACATGCAAATAAAACTCTATATGATAATCTGTTAAATGTTGTATAACTAAATTAAAGCTAAATTGCTACTGAATTCTTGTGTTGTATAAGGACACAGATCAACAAGAACATTTTTTAGTTTTCGTTTAAAAATATGTGTTGATAAACTCTTCAACTTCTGTGGAAGTAAATTGTACAAGTACAAACCAAAAGTATTCGGTGATTTTTTGGATAGTTCCAGGTGCCTGAAAGGTACCTGAAAGTTCTCTTTTTTCCTAGTATCGTGAGTATGCTTGTCACAGTTCCTTTTGTAGGTATTTTGATTACAATGTACATATGTCAACAGTTCAAGAATTAATATGCTACTGACTGTTAATATTTTATGTTCTTTAAAAATGTTTCGACATGAGTGGTCAGGTGGACAGCCTACGAGACATCTTAAGATACGCTTCTGACATAGGAAGACACTATGTGCAGCTGGAGTGTTTCCCCATAGAATAATTCCATAAGAAATTCTGGAGTGAATTTCAGCGTGGTAGAATTTTAGGAGATGGTCCAAACTTAATGCACTTTTTAGGTTTCTCAATTGATAACATTTAGAATTCAGAACTTTACATAGTTTATTACAGTGAGTTCTAAAAGACAGGGTGGAATCGAAGAATACTCCTAGAAATTTGACATCTGTTATTAAATCAATGGTAGTATTATTTAATTTGACGTTTAGTGTCGGTATGTTTGAGTTCTGATGAGTATGAAATGTTGTATAGTTGGTTTTACCAGAGTTAACTAACAACGATCTGTCAGAGGACCAAGCAGATAATTTGTTGACTGAGCTCGTAATTTTTGTTTGTAATGAGTCAAAATTTTTATCTTTAATTAGTAAAGTGGAGTCATCTGCATATAAAGTGGTAAAAGTATCTGATAAAATCAAGGGAAAGTCATTTATATATAAGATAAACAGTACAGGGCCCAATATAGATCCTTGTGGAACCCCTAGTGCATTAATGTCCATTGATGAAAAAACAGATTTTCCAGATTCGGATATTTTTACTCGTTGACCTCTATCTTTTAAGTACGAGTTAAACCAGTCATAAATATTACCTCTGATTCCGTATCTGTATAACATATTTAGTAGTGTGCCATGGTGAACGCAGTCAAAAGCACGACTGAAGTCACAAAAGATTCCCGTCGGGCTCTCACCGTTTTCAATGGCTTCAATAATTTCTTCATAGAACGATGTTATTGCGGACATTGTAGAGTGTTTCGTGCGAAAGCCATGTTGATTATCACTAATTATTTGGTACTTGTTTAAAAGTTCGTAAGCTGATCAATCATGGCATATTCAATAATTTTGATAAAACCGAGGGTACTGATAGTGGTCTATAGTTTTCGATGTTTTCTGAGCATCCTTTCTTCAAAATAGGAGTAATTATGGAGGTTTTCAACTTAGAGGGAAATTTCCCTTCTGTAAAAGATGAATTTATAATATGCATTAAAGGTGCAAGTATGTGGGGTCCTATCTTTTTGATGACAGTTCCAGAGATTCCATCAAAGCCATAGGATGGTTTATTTTTTATTTTGTTTTTAATGATTTCAAGAACATCATTTTCCGTTACATGGGCAATAAACATGCTATTAGTTTGAAAGTAATTATTAGGGTATTGAATAACAATATCTGGATTATATATGTTGTTTATGGTGTCTTTTGGGATTTTTATAAAAAAGTCATTGAACTTATTTGCTATTTTTGAGGGTTCATCTAGTATTTCATTGCCGTCTTTTATTTTCAGGTGTGTCATAGTTTTGTTTTACCATTTAGTTCATTTATAACTTGCCATGTTGTTTTATTTTTGTTTGTGGAGTTATTTATTTTATTGAAATAAAATTGACTTTTTGTACTTTTAACAAGTGCTCTATGTTGTATTCTAGCTTCTCTATAAAGATTTTCTGACTGGGGGTAGGATTTTTTTAACACATATAATTTTTTTAGGTTTTCTGATGATTCTTTCACCTCGTTAGTGACCCATAGTTTGTTAGTTTTGTTTCGAACTTTTTCGTTTTTGATCGGACAGTTTACGTTAAAATAGTGCATCAATGTATCGTAAAATTTGTCGAATTTGGAATCTGTTCCATCAGCTGAGAATACACCATGCCATCGTTCGTTTGTTAAGCACGAAATAAGATTATCAATTTGGCTGTTACTAGTGATTCTTCTAGTGCTTGTATTTCTTGTATTACCATTATTACTTATTTTAGTTGGTACATTAATTTTTAATAGAAGTGTGTCATGGTCTGATTCAGTATTAATATCTACGTTACAGAGACATTCCTCAAAGTTAGAGTATATTTGGTCCAGTACATTGCGATTCCTAGGATATAATCCATACGATTCGAGAAGCATATCGAAATTACTAGCCTGGTGATCAGTCATAGAGTTGACATTGAAGTCACCAGTTAGAAAGACATACGTTTTGTGTTTGAAGAGATTTTCAAGAATATGATTTATGTTATCGAAAAATACATTAAAATTACCTGATGGAGTCTATAGCATACTAAAATAATTGACTGAAATGAATCAATATTCCATTTCAATCCACATATTTCTATGTCCTTCTCAACACATGTACATAAAGATATAGGTTCTGTGATTAGCTCTTGATGGGCATAAATAGCAACACCTCCTCTAGTAAATTGAGATCGACCAAAGAAGTTGATGAGTTTATATCCTGGGATACAAAAATTTGTGATATCGTCATTAGGGATCCATGTTTCTGTGAAGCACAAAATCTTTAAATTAGAATTAGAATAGTTTACTGTAAGATCATCTATTTTATATTGATTTAGTCCACTAATGTTGGATAGTAAAAGATCATAATTATTAACTAAAATTTCTTCGCATTCTCCAGAATTATTCGGGCTTTTATTTATGTTTACGTTCGGGGATGAGGACCCACCTCTTTTGTTGGTGTCCTCCTTCTTCCAAAAAATGATACCAGAGCTCCACTGGGCCAGGATTCACTTCGCCAAGCTTGTTTTAGAAATTGTTTTTTTAGAGTTACCTTCATTGATGAATAGACTTCTGGTTTTCTAGAGTTGTGTGGCTCACATTCGACATCAGGAATATGAAGAGCTAAAAAGTTCTTTAGATCAATTGGTTTTGTTTTTGGATGTTACATGTACGTTACATGTAAGGATACGACTTTTGGTATAGTTTCCACCACGCAGGTTTCCTCTGTTCGGCCAGCCAAGAATTTGCGTCTTTTCCTCTTGTTCTGAACATGGCTCCATTCATCTGAAGAATTGTTTGTATATTGGTCTTGCCTTTGATATATTTCTTCTTTATGAAGGTTCTGAATATTTCCGATTACAGAAAGCGTTTTTACTTCTTCAACAGCAGCGCTGACTTCTTTTCTGGTTATATACTGTTTACTTTTAGTTTCAGTTTCACGACTATTTGTTTCTGTTGCCGGTACTTTAGACACTGCCAAAGCTCCTGCTTTGTCCTTGACTTCTAGATGGGTATTTGCCGTAGTTGTGTGTATGTTCTGGTTTGAGTTTTTTGTGACTTCACACTTGTTACACTTTTTTTTTTCTTGTAACCACCGAGTTTTTTCTTGGAGTTCTCTGATGATTAAATCTTGATGTTTGATTATTGTTTTTAGATAGACAACCTCCTTTTTCAAAGCACTGTCATCATCACACATGTTATTCAGTAGATACATTCTCACAATGGTATGGAGGTAATCAAGGCCGTACCCAGAGAAACATTTTGGGGGGGTTGGTTTTAAAGTAAATAATGCAATGTACATTTTACCAAATTTTATTACACTTACATTTTTTTTTACCTTATTCCAGATAGGGGATTTAACCCCCTCCCCGAAATCTGTAAAATGATTTCGGGGAGGGGGTTAATCCCCCTAGCCCCCTTCCTGGGTACGGCCTTGGATGTAATCGTAATACAACCATCTTTTTTTCTTTTTAGCCATTTCGTCAACTACGTACTGTTTGTAGTTTGCTTTGTGTTGCCTCGCAATGGATAATAATTCTTTTTTAACCGACGAAACCAAAAAGGTTAATTTTTTTTTATGTATGATCACCCATAACTTTTCACAGAGCAATTCGATTCTGATGATTCTTTTTTCATTGGATAGGGTGTACTTCGAAGTTCGTCCCATTTGA
This sequence comes from Gonioctena quinquepunctata, assembly GCA_018342105.1. Lineage (NCBI taxonomy): Eukaryota > Metazoa > Arthropoda > Insecta > Coleoptera > Chrysomelidae > Gonioctena > Gonioctena quinquepunctata. The sequence goes on along the minus strand of JAFIRS010007909.1, from coordinate 14,313 downwards.
ATTTGAACCAAAAAATAAATCCCTAAGGGTAGCAAAATGGAGGATATTGATCGTTCACCCTCTGAATTTTGGTCCGTTAACCGATTCTATCAAGCATAACTTTGTAATGGGTTTTCCGATTTGGATATTTCTTTTTTTATTAGATAGTGTATGTATACCTCATAGGCTATTATCATGTGGGAGATCTTTCTGTTGTAACTTTTCAATAATTTTCTTCATTTTGATGTTGGCAACGCTTCCTTAAGCCTGGAATGATAGCTAGCATTGTCCATGACAATAACGGCATTCGCAGGCAACAGCTCTATCATTTGTGAAAAGTAATCCTCAAACTTGCTTCTGGGGAATGTGTGCGAACTATTTATTCGAAAGAGTTTTTATGCTCCAAAAGAGAGCTCTGAGATATATGTGCAAAGCCAACTCGAGGTACTCATGTAGACCATTATTTTTGGTCCATGGAATTTTGCCCCTGTCCTGCATTTTTATTTTGGAAACTGTATGCTTGATCCAAAAAAATTTAAAGAATTCAGATATTTGTCGCCGACGCTTAATACCCGCAGCTCTTCTCTAAACATTAAACTGCCTATTCCCACATCAACTCTAACTAAGAACTCCATAATCTACGAAAGCAAGAAGTTATTCAATCACCTGCCCTTGCACCTAAAAAAAAATCGAAAATGAACAAAAGTTTAGGAAATCGGTTAAAAAGTTTCTTTCGGAGAAAGCTTGTTATAATCTCGGCGAATTCTACCAGATTACCTAATTTTTTATTAATGCTACCGGTTTTCAAATTACACAACAGCTCAACTGCTATTTCCAACAAATTCGTGAATGTTTATATACATTTTTACATTTTAATATTTTTATTTTATTATTTATATTGTTCCATTTTAGACTATTCTTTGTGTGGAAAAACTTTCTTTCGACTACTAAGTATATTTGACACGACTGTCTTTGTGTGAATAGTCTTCGATACTTTAACAATGAGAATGTATTTTACTTCAGTCAATAAAGTACATTTTGATTAGTTGGTTCTCTAAAAATGACATAAGGTGCTAAATTTTTATATCTGTTGCTTTTGCATATGTGAATGTATTTTATCTTATTTATACTTAGCTTTTAATTGTTGCGTGACATGTGTTTTTATATTATATATACATTTACTGTTATTTTTTCAAGACTTTGTCAATGAGATACTAATCTTCCGACAATAAAGTATATTTTGATTTGAAACACATCCGCATTCATCTCCTCGTGGTAATCTTTTGTTAAGTTAAACATGAAATGTAAATACTGAAAGTTGCAAATAAATTCTATTGGATTGGATTGGTAATCTTTTGTTGATTTCGAGACGAATTGCAGCAAACCACCATCGACAAAACCATGCTCATTTCCAATATTGGTGATAATTAACCTACGCCTATTTCCGATCGGTGCAGGTAACCCAGTGGAATATCCTTCCATGATTGCTTGGCGGGAAGTTTTTATGTTAGTGTCGACCCATGTTTTTTGCACAGTATGTCCTTCGTTAAGCCATGTTTCGTCCAAATAATAAATTGTCCTTCCTTTAGATCGATACTTCCTGATCGTCCTTAAATAATTTCTTCTCCAACGCACAATTTCGTCTTTATCTATAAGGAGGGACTTTCTATTCTGCTTTTCCCAAGAAAAGCCTATCTCGCGTAAAAGTTTCCATAATTTGGTTCTGCCACTTGTGGTAAATCGTCGTCTTCCTGAATTGACTGTAGAACTTTGTCTATTGTTGGTATCTCTTTATTTATATAAAAAGAGTGAACTTTCCTTCGGATGGCGGTCCTATCAAAGTCATAGATTGATAGTGACTTCATCCATGAATTTTGTTTTGGTGCACTAATGTCTCCACTTCTCCTCTCGTTTAAAAACCTGTAAATTGTTCTTTCACTCACTCCCGTCGTATTGGAACATGTAGACAATATCTGGCGAACGGAACTCGTGGGTTGTTGATAAACAAGTGCATCATGCACATTATGCACTATAGTTTTTTCTCTTACAGAGTATGCAACAAATGTATTGGGTATAACTGGTGTAGAGTTTGCACCCGATGCCATTTTCATAAACACTACTCAAAGATCACACACGTATTAAGAATAAGCATTAGCTCGTCACGGACTCCCCTCCACAGCAAAACAGTATTCTATTGTATTCTGTAGAAACTAGCCGACGGGGGAAACCCAGAATCCTTCATTTATTTGCTTTTAATACCAACTAATGATCCTATAATGGGGCAGGTACATCCACTTTGCATTCATTATCCTTCATAATAATAATTTCGAATTGTATTGCTTTCACCTAAGAAATAAACAAATTTTAATTATGAGGTATTAACTAAGGACCCTCATTTCGTAACAATGTCCGATTCTCAGAAACGAATGTACAGTTGAAGTGTATCTCGGGAATTCCCATCTAAATATTTTATTTCGACCTAACTATTTACTATAGTAATTGTGCTCAAATATTTACCTCAATTCCTTTAAAATAACAAGTGGTGGTGGTATTAGTATTATTATATATTCATTTTGTAGGTATTTAACCATATTCTCATAACTTTCTCTTGAGTAAATCCGTGTTCACAGTATAAAAGTTCGTAATAAGTATCATTGAATTTCCGTCTTACATTTTGGGAAGAAATGTTTATGTTTATTTTATGCCAGAGACCACGAAGTCGTGCTGCCAGTGAAAAAAGGACAGAGTATAAGCGGTTTCAAGGTCTGGGGGTTGTGGATTTGATGTTTTTATCGAAATTAAGGAATTCAAGATAGTCCATGTTGAAATAAAAATTTTTTTTTAGTTTTTTAAACTGTAATTTTATTTTGTATTAATGATATGATTTCTATTTTTTATAGGTTTCCATCTAAGCGGTGTTGTCACTGCCCCACGCTCCTCTCCGACTGCGACGTTGCCATGTGGTGCTCCTGAACCACCCCAGAAGTTTAAGGTTTCAGTTAGTTTTGATAGGTAAGTCAACAGATTATATACAGAATCTATATGTATGGAACAAATTGATTTTTACCGTATTTATGAAGTTTTAGTGAAAATCCTGAAGCATGAAAATACCAGCACCCCCCTGGATAACCCCTCCGAAATTTTTTAGTTAGAAAGGGGGTCGTGCGGCACCTCGTTCGAGAGGGTTTTTTATTCTATGTTTTGTAGTATTTTTTTATTTCGTGCAATATTTACTGAGAAAATCAATTTTATTATGTGAAATTTTGTTGGTGGCTTATGAACTCAGTTAGAAATTATTGCTTTTGAAGTTTTTATTAAGAAATTGTACCTCCCCAACCCTTTATAGCACCTATATGAAGTTAGCGAGACAACTCCGAAAAAGTTGATAACAGATTATTCCATAATTTGCAGCCTTTTTGTCGCTAATTAGTTGCGAAGAAAAAAAATTTGTCTCTCTTTTTTTTAAATATGTGACGTTTCGCTAACTTCATATGAAGTTAGCGAAACAACTTCCGTAATTTCAATTTTTTCGCAGTTCCGAAGTATCCATAATTTGCCGCCTTTTTGTCGCTAATTAGTTGCGGAGAAAAAAAATTGTCGCTCTATTTATAAAAAAAATATGCGATGTTTCGCTAACTTCATATGAAGTTAGCGAAACAACTTCTGTAATATCTATCTTTTCTCAGTTCTGAAGTATCCAGAATCTGCCGGTTTTTTGTCGCTAATTAGTTGCGGAGAAAAAAATTGTCGCTCTTTTTTTTTAATATGCGATGTTTTGCTAACTTCATATGAAGTTAGCGAAACAACTTCCGTAATTTCAATTTTTTCACAGTTCCGAAGTATCCATAATTTGCCGCCTTTTTGTCGGAGAAAAAAAAAATGTCGCTCTTTTTTTAAATAAAAATTTGCGATGTTTGGCTAACTTCATATGAGGTTAGCAAAACAACTTCCGTAATTTCTATCTGTTCTCAGTTCTTCCTCCCAACCAAAAGTGTTTCAATCACTTATTTTTTCTGTTTGTTACCATATTTTCAATCGTTAAAGCTTATAAATGTCTTCAAAAATGAGAATATCAAAATTGCCCAACGCATCGCCATTACTACTAATAGTCTCCCCTCTGAAACTTACCAATTGAAACTTCGGAAAAGGATGGAAAAATCAAATGTCGTTTACCAAATTCCCTGTCAGACTTGTGACAAGGCATATATTGGACAAACATCAAGAACTTTGTCTGGACGCCTAATGTCCCATAAAAGTCATAGCAATACAAAGAAATTAACTTTGGCACTGGCTGAGAATGTCATCTCCAGTGAGCACATTTTGGATTACAACCATTTTGAAGTACTTTGCACAGAGAATAACTTACATAAATGGTTATTTAAAGAAATGTTTTCCATCAAGAATGATACCAACAGTATAAACAAAAATACAGACCTGGATAATTTGAGCAATATTTACAATAACATTTTGAAACTAAAACTTTTTCCCCAAAATTCCCACAATATGAACAAAACTCAACATAATCAAAGTTTTAAATTTCCCACTAATTATCAGGTTGGTCATAAATATCCATACAATAGGGTATTCGTGAAAATGACGAATACTTTTCGAACTCAAGGGGAATTTTTACGTGGTTGCGATATTCAGTTTCTGAATCTTTGTAACTTCCTTTTCAACAGACAAGAAAAACTTATTGTAACGAACCTAGGCCGGACCTGTCGCCTCCCGCGTCGCCATCGACAGCGATGAGATCATCCCCGGAGATATTCGAGAACCATCCAGTCCCTCTTCCGCGTAATGCAACGGTCAATATTGGAAACAATTGGAACATGCCGTCGCCAACTGGAAGAATTCGAAACATCGAGAATGCTGTATCGGAGATAAATAGACCGCCCTCAAGAGGGAGTAAACAGTCTGAACGAGCCCATACCATCGAGCTATACAGTGGCGTAGTAATATAAATTAAGTTGTAGATTCAGTGTGAAATAAATTATTTAAACCAAGTTAAGTTTATTTACGTTACAATTGGTGTCGGAAGTGAGATTTTGAAAATAAACAAGTGATCGTGGAGTGGATAGTCAGAAAAATAAATTGATAGACCTTTCTGTACGCCCAAAATAGACAGTGGCCCGGTTTTCGCAGAAGTGGACAATTGTGCGTGGAATATAAACTGATACGCTGTCCGCGTGAAACAGAAAATAGACAGTGGCCCGGTTTTCGCAGAAGTGGACAATTGTGCGTGGGAATATAAACTGATACACTCTTCGCATGAAACAGACAATAGACTGGTGGCCCGTGGAAAGAATTCGCGAAGTGAATTTTTAACAAACTGATAACTTTTCGTGTAAAACAGACTGATACCTCGTCAAAAGACAAAATGTGTTCAAGAAAAGTGCGCCTTGCGGATTTGAAGGTAGCGGAATTGAAACAGGAATTGGAGGAAAGGGAACTGGAAACAACAGGTAAAAGCAAAATACTCCAGGAAAGACTTGCAGAAGGACTTATACAAGAAGGTGAGGACCCGAAACATTTTTATTCGAAGTTCGGAGGTGATTTAAGTTTGGTAATGAATAAACTCGAAGAAACTACTAAATCCGTGAAAGAAGAACTGCAACAAAATTCTAGAAATCTGGAGAGAAGCTTTCTAGAAATCTGGAAGAGAAGCTTCAAGAAAATTCTAGAAATCTGGAAGAGAAGCTTCTAGAAAATTCAAGAAGCCTGGAAGAAAATGCTAGAAATCTGGAAGAGAAGCTTCTAGAAAATTCAAGAAGCCTGGAAGAAAATGCTAGAAATCTGGAAGAGAAGCTGAAGAAAATTCTAGAAATCTGGAAGAGAAGCTTCAAGAAAATTCTAGAAATCTGGAAGAGAAGCTTCTAGAAAATTCAAGAAGCCTGGAAGAAAATTCAGAAATCTGGAAGAGAGCTTCTAGAAAATTCAAGAAGCCGGGAAAGAGAGTTCCTGGAAAACACAGAAGGCCTAAAAAAGAATTGTGTGGTGTGGCTAATTTCCTGAAGAAGAATGGGAACCGTTGGAGACAGAGATAGATAAAATTAGGGACAAATGAACACGGAGGTAGATAAAATCAAAGATGGGGTCGAGGCAGAGATGGACAAAATAAAGGAAACGATCAGTAAGCTGGAAAAACAAATTAATAATGCGTCCTCCACAGAGATGGTTAACGAAAATGCAATGCTGGACTTGAGTTTGAACGTGGATAAAGTTCAAGAGGTATAAAGATGTCAAGGTCATTTCTGAAATAGGAAGCTTTCCATGAAGCCGCCTCAATTCGACGGAAAAACTCCATGGGAAAATTACCGCCGACAGTTTGAAGCAGCGGCCAAAGCAAATGGATGGAATGCAGGGGAAAGAGCTGTAGCACTAACACTTGCATTACGTGGAGAAGCGACGAATATTCTACAAACTCTTACCGCCCAAGAACAGGAGGACTATGATCAGCTGATTGAACATCTAGAATTACGATATGGCCAGGCCCATTTGGAACACGTATACCACTCCCAACTGAAAAAATCGCTGCCAGAAATCGGGCGAATCCTTACAAGAATTCAGAAGCTGACATTGCACGCTTGGTTCGTCTCGCATATCCAGCCATACCGGAAAATGTAATGGAGCGATTAGCGGTTCAGGCATTCTTGGATGGACTCCGTGACCAAGAAACCAGACAAGCGTTGATATTAGCTCGTCCAACACATCTCGTAGACGCACTGGCACGAGCTTTGGAATTTGAGGCAGCAAAACAATGCTGCAAAAGCCAAAGTAAAGTTCAAACGATTGAGGAAGACTCACAGGAGCCTGCTAACTTGGAAGCTGCCATAAGAAAAGTGATGAAGGAAGTGTTGCCTGAGAAAAGACATATAAGATGCCGGAATTGTCGCAAAATTGGACATGTGCGTAGCAAATGTCCAACATTCATCGACTCCATCAACGACAGAACAAAGGGTGTCTTCGTAGACGGTCTCATCAATAACGAGCCTTGCACCATGCTGCTAGATACAGGTGCGACTAGGACAATTCTCTGGCCTTCCTTTGCCAGAACACCGGAACGGATTGAACCGACAACTTGGAAGCTACGCACAGCAACAGGGGAGCCAGCTACTGTATATGGCGAGCTACCGATTGAAATAATTTTGGGCAACACTAAAGTGAAACATCAGGCACTTGTAGCGGACATCGAAGACGATGCAATCATCGGAATGGACATCATGAATTCCAGAGGGTTTGAATTGGATTTCAAAGACGGCGTCCTACGTGTCAACGGAGAAGAGCTGGTACTTCATGGGAGAAGTGAAGAGTTGATCCGTGTGCTGTTGGCTGAAAGTAAGCGTACCTGAGGGGCTGAAACCTATTCTGGAGGCTGGCCTGGGACGGGAGTGCGAGTCAGTGGGGCCGTGGTGATGTTCGGGCTCAAACTTCATGATGAGAAAATTGGACGAGGGATTGCACTAGGGAAGACCTTGTTGCGTGCTGACAAATTTGTGCCGGTAAGGGTCATGAATGTCAATTATTTCCCAGTGACCTTGAAGAAAGGAACAATTTTGGGGCACTGCTCGTCAGTTTCATCCGTGATCCGGGGCGTACGAGGTACGATTAGCCAACCAACAACTTGCCCACAGAACTAGAGAATTGGTTGCCATCTCTTCCAAAGACATAAAACCAGCTCAACAGCCCAAACTAAGAGATTTAGTCAAAAGTACCATGACATCTTCGATACCGGACAAGGAAAAGGGGTCGAACTAATGTGGTCCAGCACAAGATTGATACTGGGGTGCCCGACCGATCCGGCAATCAGCAAGAAGACTTCCTCTTGCCAAGAAGGCAGAGGCTGACAAAATAGTCGGCGAGATGGGAAAAGAAGGAGTTATCGAACCGTCTGACAGTCCTGGTCCTCTCAGTCGTACTGGTGAAGAAAAGGATGGATCGACACGCTTTTGTGTAGACTATCGCCAACTTAATAATGTCACGAAGAAGGACAGTTACCCTCTCCCGAGAATAGATGACACCTAGAACGTTGGCTGGTTCCACGATTTTCTCGACCCTTGATCTGAAGAGTGGATACTGGCAAGTAGAACTCGCTCAGGAAGATCGAGAAAAGACTGCTTTACCATCGGCTCAGGATTGTGGCAGTTCACCGTTATGCCATTCGGCTCTGTAATGCTCCGCCACATTCGAAAGATTGATGGAGACAGTGCTGAAGGGACTCTCATGGAACACGTGTCTAGTGTATCTCGACGACATAATTGTGGTCGGCAGATCGTTCGAGACCACGTGAAAACTTGGAGGAAGTATTCCTGCGACTGAGGAACTCGGATTGAAGCTGAGCCCTAAGAAATGCCATCTGTTCCAAAAGAATTACGATACCTCGGCCACGTTGTCTCTGGGGAAGGGTAGCGGTGGATGACCAGAAGATCAAAGCTGTTAAGGATTGGCCCATCCCAAAGACATTCACCAACTTCGAAGTTTCCTTGGTTTATGCACATACTATCGCCGATATGTGCTGGGATTCCCAACATCGCTAAACCACTGACCAGGCTCACGGAAGGCCAAACAAAGTTCCAGTGGTCGAAGAATGTCAAGATTCATTCAGGAAGCTGAAAGGAGCTTTGATCAACGCACCTATACTGAGCTATCCCTACCCAAAGGGAAATTCATTTTGGATACGGACGCCAGCAACGTGGGACTTGGAGCTGTCCTATCTCAGATCCAGGAGGGACAGGAGAAGGTCATTGGTTATTTCAGCAAGACGCTTAGCAAACCAGAGCGCAATTACTGTGTCACCAGGCGAGAGCTGTTAGCTGTTGTAAAGGGGAGTGGAACACTTCTACAAGTACGTGTATGGAAGAAGATTCCTGTTGAGAACTGACCATGCAGCTCTCAAATGGCTCTTACAGTTCAAAAATCCTGAGGGTCAAGTAGCACGTTGGATCGAGAGACTCCAAGAATTCGATTTCGAGATCGAACATCGAGCCGGAACTAGCCATAAGAATGCAGATGCCTTGTCGCGAAGACCATGTCCAGATGATTGCTCACATTGCCGACGAGCAGAAGAGAAAAGCAACACTTTGTAGAACCGCGGCAATGGATGACAACTGGAATGACAGCAAGATCCAGAAAGACCAAGAGAGACCCCGACCTTGGCTTAGTCGTCAGCTGGAAGAAGGGCAATCGAAGACCATCATGGCAGGAAGTCGCAGGTTACTCGCCGGCTGTTAAGTCCTATTGGGCACAATGGAACTCTCTTATTCTGGACAATGGGATCCTGAAACGTGTGTTGGAGGCCGATATTGGTGGGGAAGACAGACGCCAAATAATTGTTCCCAGGAACAGAAGAGAGGAAGTGCTGCGGGAAATCCATGATGGAGTCGCCGGAGGACATCTGGGAGTGACGAAGACCCTGCAGAAAGTGAGGCAACGGTTTTACTGGGCCAATTGTCAAGCTGACGTCAGGACTGGTGCAGGAAGTGCGCTGTATGCGCTGCTAGCAATGGACCTCGAATACGACCCAAGGCCCCGATGCGTCAGTACAACGTAGGCAGCCCGTTCGAGAGAATCGCCATTGACATCGCCGGCCCATTTCCCGTATCTGACCACGGGAATAAATACATCCTTGTGGCAATGGACTACTTCAGTAAGTGGGCGGAAGCCTATGCCCTGCCAACCAGGAAGCTATCACCGTCGCCGACGTCTTGGTGAAAGAGTGGATATGTCGATTCGGTATTCCAATGGAGCTGCACTCGGATCAAGGCAGAAATTTCGAATCCAACCTTTTCCAAGAAATATGTCTACTGCTGAACATCCGCAAGACAAGAACCACGGCCTACATCCGCAGTCCGATGGAATGGTGGAACGGATGAACAGGACGATCAACCGCCACTTGTCCAAGGTTGTCTCTGACCATCAAAGAGACTGGGACCAGTATCTTCATTTTGTTCCTGATGGCCTATCGATCCGCAGTACACGAGTCAACCGGTCAAACTCCTGCTAGTATTATAATGGGCCGAGAACTGCGACTGCCTTGTGACCTGAAGTTTGGGATACCGCCAGGACAAGACACTGCGGGAGAGGACTACGTCAGCAAACTTCGGCAGAGAATGGACGACATCCACGAACGAGTCCGGTTGAACATCCAGAGTGCCAGCGATAAAATGAAGAAGACCTATGACATCAAGGCCGACGCTGGAGGATTTAAGGTTGATGACCTGGTTTGGCTGTACAACCCCAAACGTCGTCGTGGACTATCACCAAAGTTGCGGAACTCGTGGGAAGGCCCGTATAAGATCGTGAAAAGGATAAACGACCTTGTGTACCGAATCCATAAGCCACCCGAGGAAACCAAGGGTCGTCCATTTCAACAGGTTGGCCCTTACGCTGGAAACCATGACCAAGTTCGCACCCTCAAGCCACCGGAGGATGATATGACGTTCGAGAAGTTTATGTCCTTGTATTCAAACGGGCAGAAAGTTCTACATGGGAGTTACTAGAGAGGAGTCACGAGACCTTTCGAGGTGCCTGCTGACTACGCACTAGCGCACTGTGTGGCAGAAGATCTTCGAATGTCAGGGCATCGCCGTAGTGTTCTCAAGAAATTTGGTCAACTCCAAACACGGCGGGAGCAGGATCCAGAAGTTGGTGGGGTGCTACAGTTGAAGAAAGGCCAGAGAAACATCTACTACCTAGTCACCAAGAGGCATTCCCAAGATAAACCGTCTTATGAAGATGTCTGGAAGAGTCTCACCAAACTAAGAGATACTATGGTGGACCAGAATCTGGTGGATCTAGCAATTCCAAAATTATCCTGTGGTATTGATGGGTTGGACTGGAGAGTCATAAAAGTATGCTGGAGGCGATATTCAGATCCAGCGGCGTCAAGATTTTGGTTTGCTGTAACCCTATTCCACGACCGATCATGAAGACCGTGGAGTGTTACTTCCATCGAACTTCACGGTGCAGATATGGGAGTCATGCAGATATCGTCACACTCCAAGGATGAAATTTCGGGACGAAATGTCTTTAAGAAGGGGGCAATGTAACGAACCTAGGCCGGACCTGTCGCCTCCCGCGTCGCCATCGACAGCGATGAGATCATCCCCGGAGATATTCGAGAACCATCCAGTCCCTCTTCCGCGTAATGCAACGGTCAATATTGGAAACAATTGGAACATGCCGTCGCCAACTGGAAGAATTCGAAACATCGAGAATGCTGTATCGGAGATAAATAGACCGCCCTCAAGAGGGAGTAAACAGTCTGAACGAGCCCATACCATCGAGCTATACAGTGGCGTAGTAATATAAATTAAGTTGTAGATTCAGTGTGAAATAAATTATTTAAACCAAGTTAAGTTTATTTACGTTACATTATCATAACATGGTGAAATAATTCAAATTAAATAAATGAAAACGCATATCAGATGCCCCAATTTTCGACACCTGAAAAATATGAATAACCAATCGCCGACATATATGAGGACCAATTGTCAACACTGTGAGAAATCAAAAACGGGCATCAATGCTATGTTTATATTTATATCAAATTATCGTGACTGAAAAGTATGAAAAAGTTATGCTCATATCTATAATGGGTAAAACTCGACAAAACATAAATTATTGAATAAATTTAAAAAAAAATTGCTATAAATCAATTTCTAGGAACCACTTTTCCCATTTCGAATACTTCATATACCCCACACAATAATTCTTCTCCCTGTTTCAGTATGGTTTCGAGACATTTTTTTTCATTTGATATCCATATTGAGGGGATTGAAAAACAAAGAAAACTGCCATTTTGTGGTGGCGACCATCTTCGATTTGAAATTTTTTCACGGAGTACTATCTTTGTACTGGTTCAGTCCTTTCATTTGATACCCATATTGAGGGAGTTGAACAAAATATGTCATCCGCCATTTTGTGGCGACGGCCATATTGGATTTACAATGATACTGAATATACATAATTGTATTGTCATCAGAACTAAAGGTGTGTACCAAATTTCAGATTAATAGCTCAACAGGAAAGGAATACAATTTCAATTACTAGATTCAACCCACACAAATAAACAAGACTGTAAGCTGAATAAGACCGTTTAAAATAATAAAAAAAGACGGAAGTTGTCCCGCTAACTTCATATAAGGTTATCAAAACATTGCAAATTTTTTAAAGAAAGGATAGACGAATATTTTCTTTCCACAACTAATTATCGAAAAAAAGCAGCAATTTGTGTCTAAAATGCAAGAAAAGATAAAAATAACGGGAGTTGTTGAAACATCGTATAATTTTTAAGAAAATAGTTTTTTCTCTCCGCAACTAATTAGCACAAAAAGGCGGCAAATTATGGATACTTCGGAACTGCAAAAAAATTGAAATTACAGAAGTTGTTTCGCTAACTTCATATGAAGTTAGCGAAACATCACATATTTAAAAAAAAAAAAAGAGCGACAATTTTTTTTTCTTCGCAACTAATTAGCGACAAAAAGGCGGCAAATTATGGAATAATCTGTTATCAACTTTTTCGGAGTTGTCTCGCTAACTTCATATAGGTCTTTATAGCCCAGAGTCTCACACAATATTAATAAATTTCCAATGTATTCAATAGTTAAATGTTAAAAACTATCGCGTCACTTTTTAACAATACGCAAGATCGTCTCGTCTGGTCGATTACCATATTTTTTTACCTCAAATTTTTTTTTTTACCGCTTTCTTAGTTGTTTGAACAACCCTCAGAAGTTAATGAAAACTTGTACGAGTTGAAATCACGGGGACCTTACCTTTTATAGTGGGATCCGAAACCACTCTTGGGACCTTGAAAACATTTTTCAGCAGCTGCGGGATTCGAACCCGAGCCGGGTGGAAACAGTCGACACAAGACCAACGCTGTTGCCACTGAGCCACAAGCCTTCTAAAAAGTATTCAAGAGGGATCAAATCGGGAGACCGAGGTGGCCATTCAATAGTACCACGTCTTCCAATCCATCTTTTAGGAAACTCTTCGTTTGAATAAGTTCCCACTATGCGTTAATAATCTGTTGAGCTTTTTCTTCTTATCTATTTCATTTAGATAATCAACGTGAAAGCGTTTTAAATGCCTGCACTTGAAAGTTCGTAGAAAAATCTGACCGTCACTGGGCCAAAAAATAAATATATCTTAAACTGAAATTCCATTGTCATATTATCATACGTCAGACCAAATTCTGTCTATTCACGAGTGACTGACTTTCAAAGGGAAATCACTGTGAAATATTCAGGTTGTAAATTTCCTCCAGGATTTCGTTCGAATCCAAACATTTTCCGTCAAAGATAAAAACTTAAATTGTACCTATTGTGCTCTCTGGTGCTTTGTGTATGGGGCGAGTTTCCGATGAATCGACCAAATTTCTCAAACGTCCCGACATACGGAAAACTCTGCCAAACTTCGGATTTGATGGAGAATACGGGCGATCTTCCAAATCAATATTGCCTTATAGAGGGATATCCCTGGATTTCATTTTCAAGATATTTTTGTGCTAACTTTGTAACTATTTTATATAATCCATTTGAAATCTGATGGTGGGTATCGTTAACTGAAACGTTTGTCATTGTCTTCAACTTCTGAACTGTATACAGCTCCAAATGGTTCCCAGAATGGATAATAGAAACATGCAGCGTGTTTTCATATTTAAAAAAAATAGAACTAAATTTTCAACATCATCGTAAACCTTGAAAGATTCATTAATTTGACTTTCAATATTGATAGAAAAATCCTCTTTGCTTATAGGACAAAATTGTTTGGAGCGCAATTTTGACCAAAACCTATATACAGTGTCCGTCATAAAGTTGGCTACATATGGGAAAAAAATTGGTATTGAAATTTCTGAAAAACTCTAATAGCAGTTCGTTTCTGCATGTCTTACAACAACAAAAATCCGTTGCGACGTATATCACGTGACTTCAGATTTGGCCGTAATTTAAAAAAAAGTTGTCTGGTGCCGAAAAATGGGTCAAATTGACAAGATATTAAAAAAAATTATTGAGAAAATGTGTTTGGAATCCAACGAGGACCCCATGTAAAGTTTTCCCAATATCAATTGCTGAAGCATAAAAAAGTCTTGCGGCGAAATCCTGTGAGCAGCAGTGGCGGAGATAACTAATTTTATTTAGATATTTTAAGATTTTAAAAATACTTCATAAATAATGAAAAATGAAAAAAAATTAAAGACAAGCTTTTATTCATACAAATACATTAAGGAAGAAAACTAGAATATCCTGAAACGTATTTCGATCGGCACACACCAAGACCACATACGCTACTAATAATAATAATAATTTTATTCACTGAAAGAAATTTACA